>JARACY010000796.1:0-75714 GCA_029255725.1 Scrobipalpa atriplicella | reverse complement strand
AATCGTTCATTTTAGTGTAATGATACAAATGAACCTTATACTACTTAACCTATTTAATATAATACACTAAAAAAAATACGATGAAACATAACGACAATATGTTACGATTTGTAGCTCTCCAAAATGGTGGGTGGGTTCTCTCTAAATATAGTCTTCTATAGGATCAATAGTTTTTACACCAGAATAATTTATGAAAGAAAAAATCTTGTGAGTGCTCAAAATGTCCTTCGGCAAAATATTCTTTATTCCATAAAAATACCCTGTTAATCTGTTCCGCTCGGATCAGGACTAAAGTACTCCAAATCTAAGGTGTAAGGTTTTTGAGGCCGAATTTCATATGTACCTTTGATGATTTTGACGAAATTTCAAGAAAATCCATATTATTTCTTGAAATAATCTCATCCGTTTCGAAAAGGCCTGGCATCTCCTTTGCTAACTGTACTCAAATATAAAGCCACCAATATTTTACTCTTATTTCCATTACATTGCTGCGTCCTAATCTAATTAGCTCGGCTCTTGCCCGTAACATTCATGAACCCACATACTCATTGCTCTTGTAAAGTCGACTGTGGCTTGTGGAGAACTTATCCCGAAATCAAGAAGTCAGTGATATTCCCATCCATAGGTATATACACTCTGCTATAGTATAGGTACCTATAATAGGAAAATTGCAAGAATTTCAGTTTGCAGCGCATTTTTTTTAACACAGAAAATTTCTTAATTGAAATTTAGATCTCCTTCCCTCATTATTGTAAACCTTTATTATTTTTTCCAATTTAACTGCCTCCGTGGTCTAGTGGTCTGAGCCATGGGCTCTCGATCCGGAAGTCTTGGGTTCGATTCCCAGGGAGAACGCGAAGTTGATATTTGTTAATTTATCACTTTGAGAGATTTTTCTGACCTGATTGTCCAGAAAGAAAAAGGATTCCTTGCTTCGGAGGGGACGTTCAGCCATCGGTCCTGGCCGCTGTCTTTGATAAGTGGTCGTTAAAAAAATCATGTCAGAGGCATATTAGCTGTGCGGTTTAAAAACTCTAACACTAGGGTTCATTGGGTCGATAGACTCGGAAGCCTACACTACAGGTAGAAGAAGAAGAAGAATTCTTCCAATGTGACTGTTTATAATTTAGATTTGCAGATCCTAACGAAATCCGCAATGTACACGCAGATATTTGTATGTGTTTTCTACATTGTAGCCAGCAGTTAATTATGTGCATCGCCATAAAGAGAATACGAAGCAATAAACATGTTTTATTGCCGCTATATCTCCCCTGCGTCTGTCCCGTTCTGGTTGTTTAGATGCCTATCTTTTTTCTCTTTCTTGTGATACCGCTTTGTGGGTACAGACAGACGTGACCGAATACGTCCTATTGAATGTGGATAGTGAGCGATTTGAATCGTGAAAGGGCGCTTTATTGATTTTAAAAAAACGTTATTTTGTTTGTTCCAATAAGCAAATACCAAAAAGAATAGTTTTCGAAAGATTAGATTAATAAAAATGTCAGAGAATAATATAAATAATAACGCTTATGTTTATTTTGAATAATCCTTGTGTAGGCACCACTAATTTATGATCAATGTAAATTCAACTTATGAAAACATTTCGAAACATAGTCTCTTCAAATTATAAAATATTGTACTATAGTACAATAATTACACCGTAACCCCCGAATTCCCTGTGCTGTCTTCTACAGCACGCCTGGGAGAAAAACTGCGGGAATATTATATGTTTTTCTATCGTTTCCAGTCCCAGCTTAGATGGTAGAAAAAAATGCATTGGAAAAATGTACTTATACTTATCCTCACATATCTCATTTCCATTGCCTCCTGGTAAAGTTCTCCTTTTGTCCGATAGATTCATTACAAATTAAACTTCCAACGTTTTAGATACCCAGTTTTCTATTAGCAGTAACTCTGGCTGTTACAAAGCTTAGCAATCTGCAATACTGTAGGGCATCGGGCAGTCGCTCTCAAACATTAATACAACTAAATAAAATCTCTTGTTCTTAAAAGTTGCGGACATGATTGCGACTGAAAATCTGATACATAATATAAATTTTATGAAAGCGAAATATAAAATATGGTTCTTTTCGTGGATTTGGCTCTTCAGATCCTAAATAAAGTTCTAGTTAGTGATCGTGGGCGCTTTTCCACTAGACGGCACGTCAACGGCAACGGCGACGGCACGGTACCGTCGACGATATCGTAGGTGAGTAATGTATGAAAATCAATAAAATTATGTGACACGCTTTTCCACTTGCCGGCACGGCACCGTCACGGCATGTCATCGATTCCCATAGATATTGTCACGTGATCGTCGCCGTGCCGTCGCCGTTGCCGTTGACGTGCCGTCTAGTGGAAAAGCGACCAACTTCAGACAAATTGTTCTTTTAAATTTTTAGAAAATAATAGAAGCCTCACTATTATCTCGTTCTGGGTTAGAGCAAGAAGGCAAGTTACCTGGAATTCACTAAATTGCGCTACAATACTTCTGCTACGTACTGACTACGCCGTAGCTGACTGCTACGACGAATGTTTATTCTTACAGTTTTGCATGGATTTTATCTGTATTAAAAAATACTATGCCTAAAACCTCAACGCCCGTGCATAATACCATGATACTACTAGGTACAGTCGCAGCTCACGGTTTCTATACACTCGACCCACCGACGCCGATACAAAAGGCAAAAGCTTTGTGTCCCAGAGTGTAATGCAGAGACACTCTCTCGACCGCATTCAGTAAGTTCCCTGCTACGTATTGTTATACTGGGTGTAAAGGACAGCGTACCGAAAACTGGTAAGGGTGGCTTAGTCAATAAAACTGAACAACTTTCACCAGGAAAATGTATAAAAAAAAATATTTTACTTAGTTTTCCATACGAAATTACCACTTCGATCAGAAAATTAATATAGGGAACCTTTTTAGTTTTTAAGTTTCTTTTGTCTATCTATCTATCTTTTTTTCCTGCAAAAAAATCCCGATGGAAAATTTTCTCTGGCATATAAACACCATTTACTCTAATTTAATTGTAAATACTTATAAGTATACATTTTGAGTTTTTCAATCATACTATCAATGATAATGGAGTAACAAAACCGGTCTCTTTCGAAAATAAATAAAGCAAAACTAACTAGTTTAAATAGTAGGGACTTTCATTAATCTCGAACATGTGGTTATCTTTAAACTTGTTGTAGATATAGGTACATTTTATTCTTGAAAAGAAATATAGTGCTAAATAAGTTCTCGTAATTGATACTGGCCTCAATTCACGCCGTCCAGTTACTAATTCTAATTCTTAGTAGCGCTGTCACTTTCTTAACTTTGCCATAAGAACAGGATAGCAAACAAATACGTGAGTTTGACATTTCTTATCTGACATAAGACTGCTTAAATTAATTAAAATTAGTGAGCACGCTCTATGGTCATTCCTTATTTAAAGTGACAGCGCTACTAAGAATTAGAATTAGTAATAGTGCGTCCTGAATTAACACCAGTATCTATGTTTTTTACCTATCAATCGTTCCGGTTCGACGAATTGCGGTCTAAGCAAGTATCTCTGAAATAACATAATTTAAAATAATAATTATTGTCATCAAAAACTTTACCGACACTATCCAATCCAAAGTTGGACTCTTCACAATATAATTTAAATCACCCCGACACAGAGCTGTTATTAATTTAGCCAATCACGAGCGTGTGCGGACCAATCAGAGCGGCCGCAGCGCATTATCACGTGATAACCGCACCTCGCCATTGGCCAGACAATATTGATTGCCACAATGCGGACAGCAGTAGCACCTCTCCATAATTGGTGCAGAACACAATTTGCAATTTTGGCATTATTTGAAAATGGAAGCGGAGTTATTGCATATTAAACGTACACTCCAACAAATAGGATTAGCGCCGAGCCAGTGTATGTTTTAGAGTGCAGTTTGGGAACAAAGGCTACTGAATACGGCTTATATTCTGTGCATAGAGCGTGGTGCGTGGTTGGTAATCTGGTATGCACCGGTCGATACCGGCTGAAACTGAGCTTCCATAAACAAAGCAACTATAAGCTGGTTCAGATTGTAAACTAGAGTTTACTTTGTGCAGAATTGGGCTGGTTTGCTGTTACTATTGGGATACTTAGTTAGTAGAGGCTGGAAAAGCCAACTTATAAAAAAGAATATTCAGACACAAATTAATAATAATAATTTGGAGATCAGTTCTTTTGTATGTGAGGACGGCTTATTTAAAAAACAATACAGTTTTGGCCAAACAAAAATATACTCTCTTTATACTTTTTCAAATTAAGAAATATTTTCCATATTTGATCAGTTTGGCACCGTTTAGGGTGCAGAACCCTAAAAAAATGACAACTAATTCAAAATATCTTCCTTGTTTTGAAGTCGGTTAAATAGTACTTAAAAACAAGAGACAATAAAACAAAATACGCCAGCACAGTCATCACTTATTCCAAAAAATGCACTGGCAACGCAGAGCTCCGCCCTAGGGTGCTCCAGTCCGGGACCCAAGCCCCAATAAATAATGACGTGTGATTTATAGTGCAAGGCTCGCGCGCGGACAGCTGCTGGGGTGAATGATCGACGGGATGAAGTTTTTTTAGGAATTCCGGGTTCTTTATGAAATTGAGTTATTTCCCTTTTTTTATGGATGTCTACCTGACGTGAGCGTCGCGATTCGTACCTAGGTATCTCTATTCATAGAAAATAGTATAGTTTATTTTACATCGTATTAAATGATTGCCCAGCAGTGGGAAGTTTAGACTAGTATAATAGAGGTAATATAATAACAAAAATAAACGATTGAAATTAATAAATATAATTAGTTTTACATTTTATAGGATTTATTTAAAAAACAAACAGTTTTACAATTTCGTACGACTGGTTCATTGAACTACTGGGAATAGAGTTGACTGACGTTACTCTAAAAAAGATTGTGACTACTATTATGATTAGGTAAAGGTATGGTTATAAACATATCGTAGCAAAGCTCTACAACCCTGCTACGTAATGACTACGCTGTAGCTGATTGCTACAACAATGATACATTGTAGCAACGTCTTCCCAAAATCAATAATAACATTATTTATATTAAAATGTTTTATTTGCTCAACACTCACCTAGTTTAAAAACCGGTCAAGTGCGAGTCGGAATCGCTCACCGAGGCTTGGTATTTAAAGCGAATATAGAACCCCCATTTTTGTTCCCCCGAAAACTTTTTTCACGCAATAATACATTACTTTAGAAGCCAAAAATAAAGCAATTTACGATCGAGTAAATTTGAAAGGCCGAGACGCAGTCGCAGGAGGAATGTAAACGAGACCATACATTGCTATTTAGGCTTAGATTAGTACAGTACTTTTCTCTCATTTTCGAAGAAACAATAACAATACAATCCAAATTTCCATCCCCCATTTAACCCCCTTAGGGGTGGAAAATACAAAAACGCTGAAACACGTGTGCATTATTTTTTTATCATTAGCCTACAATACAAAATTGGAAGATCCTACCTTCCAAATTGACGGAATTTCGATACAAACTTCCATCCCCTATTTAACCCCGTTAATGGTAAAAAATACAAGAACTCTGAAACACGTATTCTTTACTTTTTAAATTATTAGCCTTAATACAAAATTTGAAGATCCTACCTTCAAAATTCACGGACTTTCATACAAACTTCAACCCCCATTTTTACCTCTTTGGGGAGGGAAAATCCAAAAATCCTTTCCTAGTGGGAGGTAACGTTATAAAAGAAACTTGCTGTCCAAGTTCTAGCTGTAGTACTTAAGGCTCTGCGTTAATGAATCAGTCAGTAAGTCAGTCAGTCAGTAAGGACAAACGATTTTATAAGTTTAGATTAAGACAATTTTGAACCTATTTATTTTAAGAGAAAGATTTAAAATCACGGTGATACATCTATTTGTATAATGTGTTAGAATTAAAGCACAACACAACATTTTAATTTTTATTTTAAACAAACACGAAAACCAAAATGTTGCCACGAAAAGTGTCCACATCTTGATAAACAAAAACAAGCCCAATAAATACATAAATTTCCGTGTAAAAGCGGAAAGTTCTGACTCGGATGCAACTGTGGACATGACGGATAGCCTCGCGGGGGAAGGAAGTGCAAACTTCACTCGAGCTGGCGGCAACTGTTCCAAATGCCATTATTTATCGGTGGCAACCCTATGAAATATCGCTCAACGATTTTGAAAAGGTTTTTCGCTGAAGTTCTAAAAAGTATTAATATAACCTTTGGGTGAAAGAAAAATACTCAGTTCCGTGGTTACCGTTCCCATCTCAGAGCCCGATACCTAGATAGAGAAATTAGTTTTTAGGGTTCTGTACCTCAAAAGGAAATAATAATAAAAGTTCACGACAAATTTAGAACCGCCTCCTTTTAGAAGTCGGTTAAAAAGGAACCCTTAAAGAATCACTCGGTTGTCCTTCTGTCTGTCTGTCTGTATGTCTGTCTGTCCGTCCGTCCGACGTCAAGTCTCTTTTTCTCAGGAATTCCTGAATGTACCCTATTGGTTTTGCCTTCCTCAAGATTCAAAAACCTATAGGGTACTTCCCGTTGACCTAGAATTCTAAAAGTTAGAAAGAAGCAGTGTCTAATAGCATAATCAAAGAAAAAAATCCGTAAGCTGTAAATCGGTTCACATATCACGAAAAAAAAAATACATTACAAACTTATTTTCGTAGTCCTCTCCCTATATCAAGTATGGAGACAACAGCAAAGTTAAGTTTGTCCTTCACTCCAGTTCATATTGTTGTATGAAAAAAGTCTTTATAATAGTTACCTTTTCGTGGGAACAAAACTGGGGATTCTATATTTGCTTTAAATACCCCCAAGTCGAAGCCTCGGTGAGCGCTCTCAAGATTGAGAGCAATATTAAGTATGGACTTGACAAATCGTTTTGTACTAAAATGACATTTCTGATACGAACTCAAACTCGCTGTCACTCTTGAGAGCTGATTATAAATACGGGCCTAAGAAGCTGTAGAATACCAATCTTTCGATAGTTCTATAATTTTTTATTTATATTGATATTTCTTTTGTTTCAGGTATGTTGATTACGCATTGCAGCCTTTGAAAGTGTAAGTCGACAATACGAGCACAATATCTCAGGTTTGAGTATTAAAGTAATGTCCTTTAAAATGATTTTTGGTGTTGTTGGCCAATCTTATTGAGAACATCCTAATTTTCACAAAACTTTTCAAAAACTATATGGATTTCATTGCTTCAGCACAAGATCTTTCATGTAATAAGTATTCAAACCCTAAAACGCGATGTGAAAGTTATCGCAAAACACACTATGGTACAAAATACAACACCAAATTTTGGCAAAATCCAACCAGACATTTAGAATTTACCCTTGTCCGATCCAACTACGCCTTATGTTGACCAACTTGATACGTTCCCGAGAAAGTTTCCTACATTATAATATCGTTACTACACTTTTGGTTGAACATACCAGTCTGAAAAGCTAGTAATAATATAGGAAGAATAACCTTATAATTGTGTGCTGCAACCTGAAATGGGTTGCTTCGTCACAGTCAATGCAACTGAATAACTTTTTTAAAAACTGATCCCAAACTGTCCGTGAAGTCTTGCTTCTTAAAATTTACATACGGAGAGTTTTTTTTGACTCAGTCGTACAATAAATGATTCATAGAAACATTCACATTTACACCTCATGCTTGTATCTCTTACGGGGTATATAGAGCGTTAATGGCACGAAGAAATCATGTTTGAAGAATTCTGGATGTTTTCAGGTAAAAGGTGTATAGTTATACCACCTGATGTGAGAGTAGATACTATTTACTTATTTTAAATACATAAAAGCCATCGAATCTGTCTATGGTCCTCTTTTTTCAATATTCTAGTGAAGGAAATCAGCTGGTATTTTCCAGTCCAGCATGAAATAAAATAAAAACTTACATACCGAATAAGCAAAACATTTCTCATAGCAGCACGGCAAAGTCGTTGACATGATAAATGATAGCGGGATCCTCCAACAAACTTTGACAACTTGACGCTGACGACTTAAAATTCTATTACCAAGACTCGGCAGGCTGTCAGGCCCTCGTATAATTACTTGGTAATCATGGCGGAAAACCCATGAGGCTTTTGTGCCACGGTTTGATGGATCAGGGTATAGAAAATTACGTGTCTTTTGTTGTCTGACAGAAACGAAGAGGTGCTGTTTTTTTGGGTAGTAATTTAGATGCTATTGAATTGATTTTATTGATTCAAAAATTGCATGTAGAATCAACCTGACCACAATTTAAAATTTCCTTCAATGAAAGCTTCCCTACTTACTATTTGCAAAAGTATTAAGGTCCTGTTTTATTTTTCATTCCCAATCGCAGGGACACCTATTAAGCAAATTAGATTTTTATTCAAAAATAATATAATTTTGTCTCCATACTCCGTCAATACAGACCCAAACTCACAAAAAAAGGAAATCTTTACCAGACCATCCCACTCGAAATAATATTCAAATTGAGAGTAAAACTAGCAAGCCCTCAGCATCATTATAATGGGCCAAATTTGCAAAACACCAAAACACATTACAACCGACAGGGAGGCACTCAGGGGCGCATAATGAAGCGACAACAAGTCTCCAGGGCCGTAATCAGGGACCATCAACGTCGTAATATATTCATGGATGCGGATTAATATTAAAAATGTTACCTGACTTTTGCATAATGAGGAAATATGGACCGCGGGGCTCTGTGTTTAAGTAGGTTTTGTTTTATATATTTTCTACCACTTTTGTGCTGATAATCCCAAGTCGTTTATAATATTGTACGAGAAGTATTTTAGAATACTGGTCGCCTGTCTGGTCGCCTATCTACAATGTGCATATATTTAGCGTAGATTTCTCAGAATTGTAAGCTCTAGGAATGGTCTCAGGCGCAAATTACCAGAATACAACGATAGTCTCAGGCAGTATAATCTTCTGAGTCTCGAAAAAAGAAGATGGTTATGTGATTTGTGCACCCTCTACAACATTGCAAATGGATCATACCATCAAAATCTGTTATGTCGATTAAATTTCAAGGTAAATACATACTCGTTCTGTGCGCATTCCACAATTATTTGGCATCTCTCATCGAACTAGTAACGTTTCAAAAAATTATCCGATTATAATAATGTGTGTGTGTTTTAATGATATTTGTTCCACTCACGATTTATTTTGTCGGTACTTTTGCCACTTTTAAGAGAGTTTTACATAAAAATTGTTTTAAGGAATTGTTAAATTCATAGTAGTTATTGTACTTACTTTCATTACTTTAATGCATGCATTTGATTCTGTTTTAATTGTATATTTTATCTTTTTTTTTTTTGCTTAACTACTAACACCGTTCTCGATTAGCATTTTTAAGTGTTGTGTATAGTTATTATAGGACCTCGGATTCTAAATGTTTCCACACTTAAACCATTAACGCATACGAGTCCAAATATGACCACCCATTTTTGATAGTTTAGTTTTGTTTAGTTACCTTTACTGAGTGAGAATAACTGATAAAAAAATTGTGGTCATATTTGGACTCGTATGCCGTAAAGGGTTAAGTCTTATCTTAATGTTATAATCTGTGTGTCTGTTACTATATACCTATTGTAATAAAATAAAATAAAAATAAATTAATAAAATGTGGAGTCGGACTGATTTATTTCATTGATTTACTTGTCGTTTTGAACTAAAGTTATTGTTTGTGTACAATACATGTTTTCAGCGAATAAATACCTTTCCGCATTTTTTATTATTTTTGCTTATTTTTGTAATGTAGGGGTGACTGATGAAAGCATTTAGTATTAAAACAGACAGACAGACTCTGTTGTATTGCATCAACATGCAATTTCAATGTAAACACAAAATTCATGACAAAAATACCAAAAAATTCACGCAAACAAACAAAACATCGAGACCGTTTTAAAAAACTCAAATAAAACTTTGTAACGAATGATAGAACGAACTGAACGAATGATACATATCTGCTGATTCATTCACTTGTTTCCTCAATTCGATTCGGTTCGGTCAATCGGATTCGATTCTACTGAGTTTGCGTGTTTTCATACCCATAGATAGGGCTGCCATGCCCCAATTTAAGGAAAGATCATTATAATGGTTTAAAGAAAAAATGTGTGAGAGATTATGATTTGACACGCTCTGGATCAGGAAAAATAGAAGGATGCGGGAGAAGCACTTGCAATGCAGCGAGACTCTATAAGACAGGCTTATAGATATATTAATTAATCAGAGAAATATTTATTTTATTTATTTATTTAACACTTTATTGTACACAATAAATAGACAGAGGTCACACACATTAAAGAAAAACAACACAAAAGGCCAGCTTATTTCTATAAAGAAATCTCTTACAGCAGACCTACGGAAGCGAGACTGCATACTGTGAGGCAGATAATACGTGCACAGTTGAATATTTAAACTATAACAAAAGGTGTCGCAATAATTCTGACCGAACTTACCAGTCTAGAAATATATCTTAATTTAAATATCCTTGAGAGGTCGGCAGTGCTTCACACGCCTATGAAAAGCTATTTACGCGCAACTGATAACTGATTAATTAGAGTTATTATTAGTTAATTTATTAATATTAATTAGTTAAGTTATTAATCAGTATTTTAAATAGGATTCGGTATTATACTTCCATTCTCGACTGGGAGTGATAGAAAAATATAAAATGTGCCAGTTGCATCTCCTCCCGGGCATTCTGTAAAAACCAGCTAAGGGATTTTGGGTTTCAGTATATTGTAATTTATGCGATGGGCTGACAACCTGTCACTACAGCAATATACAGATCTATCTTAAACAACCTTCACTACTTGTCAGACGTGGCGGCACGACCTTTGTTTGGGTTGTTGACGCTGAGACTACCCCATCACAGAAAAAATGCGTGATTTACGGATGTCTGTATGCTTAGAGCAACGCGGCCTTCCGTTCATGTATGTACCTATGTATCTAAGAAAAGAATCAAGATTTTTTTATTTATTTTTAAATCTAGCCGGACAAATACCTGTCTTTATCCACTAGTCTGGCAACACTACCCATAAATAATCCGCTGTACAACTTTAACGTTTGCTAGTTCCATTGAATCGGGCATCAACAGTCACTGGAGTGTGAATTTTTCATTTCATTTGTGCTGGAAATTCTAAATTTATAGTTAGAAAGTCGAGTCAGATCAGAAATAGATTATTGATGACTATTTTATTGGAAAAACGATAGCATAAACTGCAAAGATTGCATTAGATTTATTCATTCTATGTTTTAAAATCTTAAATAAAATACAATGATAAAATCTTATTGTATGCTGTTCGTGTGGGAATAGAACCCAAGACCTCCAGATCGGAAGCCCAAGGCTCAGACCACTAGACCACGGAGGCAGCGAAATCGTATTAATATAATATTTGCTTAGCCGTTAATCGTGTAAAGAGTATTATTAACGCATCCGACATTACCGCCTTCTAATGACCATATTTGCCCCTAGATGCCTTGTTCCTGTCAGGGTTGTCACTCGCTACATAAAGCTAACATTAGAAACGATAATATACAAGGCTTGTATTTACGAAGCTGCCTCAAGATTGAGTGAAATTAATATTGCTGAATAGTATGGATTTAATAGACCGATTTGTACTATTTTATTTATTAAAAGTCATCATACAGAGTTACAAATAGCTTAAAGTTACATCACGGCGCCTCACAAACCTCAATTAGGTTTTTACGGACACTGAAATGACACTACGAACCCAAACCCGCTGTCAGTCTAAGAGCTAATTATTAATACTACGGCTTAAGCCAAGTCTTCAGTAGGTTATCATTAAGGCATTTAGCCAAGTCTTCAATTTAAAAATTAACTAATTCAAGATGATGAGAAAAATCTGACGAAGCTGTATGGCTTTGTTCCCTTGCCTATCCTCTAATGGATGAATTAAAAAAAATATGTATATTAATACAGGCCCTAATAAGTTGTAAAAATTATTATATTCCTTCTATTAGTAAATGACTCTAACAGATATTACTTTCGTGTGGGAGGTCCAATTTAGTAGTACATACCTGCCAAATTTTGAAAAATTGCATTTAATTTAAAGCGGTTTCATACAGTGAGTGATTGTTCCACGTTACTTAGTGATTGTTGTACTATGTGGTATTTTCGGAGCATCAGTATCTATGTTTATAAGATAAGTACCTCAATCACGTTGTTTATGTAAAATAACTATTACCGGAACAACCCTTATAGCACGCACACAAACGCAGCGCCTGCGCAACATGCAGCTTGTCGGTCGATGTAGGTATAACCAAAATGAAAAATTTCTTACGAGAGTCCAGGATGTGGTTTAATCCAAGTTTGTAAGGATTAGAATCGCGTGAGATTGCATTAAAAAGGTTAAATCGAAGCTATTTGTAAGTGCCAACATATTATTATCAATAACTTTTGAGCTGTCCCTCCCTCCTTATGTTATCAAAAAAAAAATATAAAATATTATAATAACAACATTATAAACCCAAGACCCAGAAAATGAGACAAAAATACAATAACATCAAAACGACAGCAAGAGTTCCGTTATCATTCTTACTCGACTTGAGAGCACTAAGCAGCATTATTGCACATTTTCAGCTGAACATTAAGTACAGTCGGTGGAAAAAATAAGTCATGTGCCTTAACTACTATGAATATTACTTATCTGGATAAATGTTATTTTCTTTCCAACAAAGATTCAATGGAATGTTTATGTTTAATCATTAATTTAGTTTCGTTGTAGAGAATGTTTGGAAAAAGAAGCAACGCGCTTCTATATTTTTTATGATTTTTTGAAAAAAAATTATATGCATAAGTATATAAAGTTACGTCTTTATCCGTAACGAGGTAGGTTGGGCAAAAGGAGCAATTTTCGATTTGAATGTGTACCGCAAATTGTGACAAATTGTCAGCTCATCGCCTAAATTACAATACACTGAAACCCTTGCCTCGTACCCTGACTTCTACAGCTTACCCGGGAGGAGCTACGTTTTCGTAACGCTCCCAGTCCAGCATGGAAGTTTTTTTTTAAACTGTCCTCGAACGATATCTATTTTCCTGCTGCTTGTACAAAAGTAACAACAATGCAAGAGTGCCAAATACAGTCGGCTCCACTACACAGTGCCGGCGTGATATTGTCTCGGGGGAGCGCTCTTTGTTTCCGCTCCTATTGTGGTAGACGACGGGAAGACAGCTTGAAATGCGCGTCCCGCGGGAAGGACCACGTGTCTGTTTTTAAGGTATTTCAAGATATTACAAGACTCATCTTTTAATTTTGACACTTAAAGTGGAATCATGAGCTCAATAGCGCCCCCACAAGTAAGAATTGTGTCACAAATACAAAAAAAAACATGAATATTTTACGTTGTGCGCCGATCGCGACTAATTTTTCATATAGTTTTCAATAAGACAAATGTGGACGCTTTTGTCGTCATTTCATGTGACCGCATGACACATCACCTTATTAATTACTGGGTTTAAAAATAATAGTTTTAAGTTGATTTCACTGGATTTCAAAGATCGAATTAATACTGAATTAAAACTTCAAGGATTTTGTCTTGATTAATTTATGTGTCTGCCAAATTCAAAAGCTTTTACCAGTAATGGGTAGAAATATCTCAGAAATTACTTTCTCGAATATTATAATTTCATCAAAATTTTATTTGGTGGAGTGATACTCGAGAAACTCGAATATTTCTCGAGTTCTCGAGTGGTTTCCGTCGCCAATAACCTTATTAGGTCCAGTTACTGAAAACCTTTTTGACCGTGAATACTGTTTTTGAAGGTATTGTTAAATGGAAATTGAATAATAATCAATCATACTCGACATAATTTTACAAGTAATCGATTATTTTTAGTTTTTTCTAATAATAAATATATTTTTGAAATAAAAATGAAAAACGCAAAGAGCTTTACTTATCAAATAAATAGGCCTCTAAACTAGTTTGTGTAATACACTAACAGCAACCGAGACCGACGGCTTAACATGCTAAAAAACGGGATCTTTTTTCTTTCAGACAATCTGGTGATTCAACCTGCATTGTCCTAACCAAACTAGGGAAAATCTCACAAAGTGATAGGTACAATAACAAATTTTGTCTTCTCTCTCTTCAAAGAATGACCAGAATTTTATTAACTAGCGCTTGAACTTTGCATCCCGCAAACTGATAAAGATTGCTCAAATGCTCAGTCAACTCCTTCTTGTCGTGTTGAAATGAATGACGAATGCTCCACCGAAAAGAGCGATGCTCTTAAATTTAAGAGAGATTATAACATTGTTACATTTCTAACATACATTTATGTGTTTTGCAGTTTGTAAATTTGATTAGAATATAATAGAAAAGAATTTATTTGATTTTCTTGCAAGTTGTAAAGGAAAAAAGGTATCAATGAAACTTAAGACGTATCAAATTATTAAATGGTACATACTTAACAGCAAGCAGAGTTCAATATTTTATGATCCCAATGTCTCCGACCGTCGGCATTCAGGATAAATTTCTGAGACGCTCTGAATACGTCTTGAGCCAATTAACAAGAGGAATAAAATGCCAATCGGCCATCTTGTGGAATATTGCCGGTAAAGAAGATTGGGTTTCATTCATCTACTTCTTATCCAGTGGGTTTTTCGAGTCGAGTCGAGTCGGCCGCAAAATATTAAAGACAGTGACCGGGACCGATCTTTGCATTGTCCTAACCAAACACCAACGGCTAAGCAAATACCAATATCAGCTTTTTGTTTTTCTCGTGGAAATCGAACCCACAACCTCCGGAACGGGAGCCCATGGCTCAAACCACTAGACCACGGAGGCAGATAGAGATGCTCTGAATAAGTCACGTATTTGAGGCAATTAACAAGAAGAAAATGCCAACGAGAAGAAATGCCAACCAGCTATCTTGTGGAATTGAGGCGGTAAAGGAAAATGGATGCCTTTGACTGGCCATACCCAGAATAAGATCGACTTCATCTAATCTGTGGGCCAGGATAATATTACAGGATAATCCCATGATATTATAACAATTTACATAAAATATAAATTTTACTGTATTTTATATGGTCAACTTTCGATACGTAGGTATTTAGTTAAAACAGGAGTTGCGTTTTATCCCGACGTTCGTCGTACCGTCTTTCACCCGCGACCATTCTTTCTTTACATGACTTGTGTAACCGAGTCCGTATATGACGTGTACTTATCTAAAATCCGTATCTGCTTAAGCTCTGATGAACTTTTGATAATAATTTGACATACTAACCTAGAAAGCAGTATCTGTGCAGATTACGGATTTTTAAGTCAGTATGCAGCACATAGACAACTTACACCGTCCTAGCCTAAAAAGCCATATGTGCGACTTTTACTCCCTTTTAGCTTAGTATCAGTCACTTACGCCCTTTATAATTATTAAAACCATATAATGAGAGCATGATACTAGCCTAAAATTCAGTAAATTGACACTTACTTAGTATCAGCGCGTGAATTTGCAGTAACGTACTAAGCTATAAAAAGAAAAGGAAAATATTTTATAAAAAAAACTATACGTGGTAGCACATTAATTTCTATCTTGAGAGTTGCCCCTGTATGCACCATGTATATTAAGTTTTATTTGACTGCGATAATGCTTATCAATTTCTCGAATTTAAAAATCTTTCTTTTTCGTACCTTTGCACGGCAGAAATTTTGTACGCCCTAGAATGCCTGTATTGATTTTCACAATTTGCCCTTTAAGTTACATTATACTCGTGCCACAGGCAACCTTCAAATATAACAGCAAATAATAAATAATATTCGCAATCCAAAGAATGCGGCAAGTATAAAACCTAATATAAGTAAATTAATGGTAGTAAATTTTACTACGAATGTTCGCAATGTCCATCGCTGCTCTAAGCGTCACTCCTGTACAGAAATTACAAAAATAGAACTCCTTTCGCGACTTTGCGTTCTTCGTATCTGGAAATCTGTGTTCCGAAATTGAAATTCCTCTCACGTTTCGGGCCAACTCGGGTCGCCCCCTCCCCCCTCCCCCCTGCTGATCTATCCTCCCCTCTGAGACTGTAGATATTATCTAAAGCTAAATCTTGGGGATGGTAGAATACATTGCTGTTTTCGCAAGCGTCGTGCGTCGCTCGCTTGCTACTTCACAGGCATCGAACATGTGCTGTAAATTTTTACCCGGCTGCGTAACGAAAAGGAGGGTTATGTGTTTATCAGCCTATGTATGTATGTTTGTTCCTTTGTAGAGCTCTAGAGAGCAAACGCGTGCGCCGATTTTAATTTTTTTTTTTTTTTATTGATTACGTCAATCAATTCGTCTTAACCTTGCAAGACATGATTCAGAACTAAATTGATCTAATGATACTTAACTAGTTGACATAATATAATTATAGTAAATAAAAAGTAGGTATCTTTTTAAAAAATATTATTAGGTTTCTTACATTGCCTTTAATTTTAAATGACCTTTTACGATGAAGATGAATTTAGAAATGTTAAAGTCCACTTTGTACGCTGTTGGGTTTTTGAACTTTTAAAATGACTGTGCCTTCTTCACTGACTGATACGATCTAAAGACCGGGCGTAATCTTAAGGAGGGTTTTGTCGTGACGTATGCATGGTATGTTTGGAGGCGTCCGGAATGGCTGATTTTCCACTTACGACACGACAACGGCTTGATAACGATACCATCACGATGACGAGAACGGTTATATGGTCGTAACGTCCACCTAGTTTCAATTTGAGCGCACTCACACACGCGCAAAGAGGCAATCGAGCGCAACAAAGGATCTAAAGTGTTCGCGAGAGATCTGTCTATAGGCCAAAGCGAACTGGCGAAGTTGAAGACCGACGACGGCAGAACCGTATCGTCCAAACCAGAACTTTCTGGAGGAGGTCGAGAAGTTCTACAGACAGTACAGAGGAGGTCCTTGGGAGAGGCCTATGACCTTCAGTGGACGTCTATCGGCTGAGCAGTTTGGCAGGCCGGCGACGATACCGGTGGGAATCAATGCCGTGCCGTTGCAGCGTTCCGTATAATTTCATTCATTTTCACACATTATATCTTCTACGATACTATGCCGTTGCCGTTGCCATTGCCTTGGAAAAGCCGTCTAGTGGAAAAACGTCCATTCTCGTGACAGTTTGCGGCTACGTCGTGGCTCAATTTCATCTCCGCAGTTTATCATGGATGTGACAAGTTCTTATTGCGTGTTGGCTCATGATTTGTTTTTGTATTTCTGTGGTTAGTAGGTATACAAGATACATAAAATACAATAGACATCCATATAATCACGCCTTTATCCCTAATGGGGAAGCAGAGCGTAAACGACCTAAACAAAGATCGTTCCGCCGCGTCTAACAAGTTTTGAGGGTTATCTAGACAGAACTGTATAAGTATTGCTTTAATGATAGGTTCTCAGCCCATCGCCTAAATTACAATACTGAAACCCACGAATCCCTTACTTAGTTGCCTGGCATATTCTATGTTTTTCTGTCACTCCCAGTCCATTCCTAGCATAGTATACAAAGTGGTACAAAAATGGGACATGCCGCCTGAAGGATGTAAATCTGCTTGTGAAACTGAATAATTTTTCCAAAGCAGCATAGGCCAAAGTCGTAAAATGAAATCCTATTACTTTGTCTGTATTTTAACCTATATAGGTACCTCGGGAAAATTTTATCATTTTGATGAACAATTTCACACCCTTGGACACCCATATAGACATTATTTAACATTTTCTCCTTCCGGCGCTAGGCAGATTTTCAACGGCCAAACGGAAAGGAATGTGCCAGCTGCTTCTCCTCCTGGGCATGCTCGAGATACAGTGTAGAAGTTAGCAAAAGGGATTCGAGGGTTACAGTGTATTTATATTGTTCTCCTAATTCAGGTGATGGAGTGACAACATAGCAATACAATTTTCGATCTAAGATCCTTTTACTAGGCGTTTTACGCTTCACATACCCCCTATGTGATAAAGGCATGACTTTACGTATGTATCTTATATTTAAAACTGTTTCCGTTCAATTTCCATAAGACTATAACATCCGGCTTCCATTATATTACACTGCAAGTAGTTAACCAACTTGGTCTGGTCTTGTCTGTGTCGGGAGAGAGCTCGGCGGTTGCTTAATGCGTTCAGGGACTTCCCCAACGCTACAAGGGAAATCCCCGCGTTATTTTGCCTAATAAATTGCTTAATTTATTAGCTCACGAATGTTGTTTTCGGCAAAATCTATTAAGATGAGAAAATATGTTAAATCATTAATTTTGTTGGCATTTATTGGTATGGTATTATTTATTTGGTATCTTTCTTTTTTATTGAAATGATGAATTATATTTTTGATAGGTATTACTAGTTTAATTATTAATTATGTTCCTTCATTGTATTACACTTAACTTAAATTTTACTATTTGCTACGTTGAAGGTCTTGCATTAATAAAACCCGGTTAAAACTTTTAGCTTCTTTATTTTTAGCTGAATTTTTTTTTTTAAAGTGACGTTTTCGCAGCGGTGTGGCGCAGCAAAGACGTCCCAAATTAATTTAAAAGAAACCAGCCTCACTTGAGTTCGAAGTAATCCTTCAGACCCACTACAGCTAAATGGGAAAAAATAATGAACGCCCCAAGTCTTCTGGTGGGATTACGTTAAGCTCTCTTAGATCCATTGAGCAGGCCCGAGTTGCAGTAGACGGCTCGGCTATATACAGCTTGTGGTTCTATTATGTAGTTGTAGAAGAGTTTTATTTATGACTAGCAGTGGGAAGACTATATAAAAAGAAGAAGATGAAGAAGACTATAATAGATACTAGCTAGATGCTAGGTCGTTCATAACTAATAAGTAATAAATGGTATTGAAGAGTTGAATAATAAAAATTATAATAAATAAATATATTTCAGCGATTTTTTGGTAGGTACTTTACAAAGTTTGGAATGTTCGAATATTTGGATTTTAGATGAATAAGGGTGTTTGAATTACATATTAAGTCAGGGGAAAAGGACGAAAGCTCTGCTACTCTTATCCCGAAAAAAAGCCCACGAAACCGCGTGTCAAAAGTTGTTATGGTAAGTAACTAATAAAACTGTCTGCCAAAGACACGAGAGCAAAACTACATTATATCACTAGAGTGACAAGAGGAATACGAATGGGTGTTGCCTAAAGTAATAAGAGCGCATTCTCGCACACTCCATGTCAGGCGGAAGGATCTACTACGTTCTAATTTGTTTATAAGTGTGTTTGTAATAATAATAACCTATTTTTTATAAATAATATTAGCTATTTTTTTATATTCGCAATCGGTTTTGCTTTATGGGTCGATTGATCATCATCTTCCAAGCCTTTTTCCCATATCTCTCGGGGTCGGCTACCTAATCTAGGTGATTGAACGAGGGTACTGGTTTTTACACAGAGCGACTGCCATCTGACCTCCGCAACCCAGAAGGGAAACCAGACCCAATCCTAGATTAGGTTACACACAACCTTTGAATTTCTTCGTAGGTGTGTGCAGGTTTCCTCATGATGTTTTCCTTCACCGTAAAAGCGCCGAATAAACGTACATATGAAATTCGAAAACCGAAAAACACATTGGTACGTGGTGGGATTCGAACCACGACCTCCTGCACAGAAGGCCGCGGCCCTATCCACTACACCATCCGGGCTTTTTACTACACCATCCGGGCTTTATGGGTCGATTGATAGCGATTAAAATATGGAATGTACAATCTGCTTCTCTACCCAAGACAATACGGTACCCAAGGGACTGAATTTATATAACCTAAATTACAATTATTGTAATTGGGCTGACTACCAGGTTATTCAAAAATAACAGTAGGAACATAATAATGTTTAAACTTTATTGTTTTAATTTTATGTGTTGTTTATTTCTTATGAATAACGAACTCACCATTATTTGTAGTGGCTTCACAAGTAGCTCCAAAATCCCCTCTTTCATTTCACTGATAATTTTTTTAGTCTATTTTTTTTAAATAAGCTGTTATAGTTAGCTACTTCATCATCAATATGTCCCCACCAAGGGGCACGAGCCTACCCGGAATAGGGCAAATTAATCTATACCTATAGCTCCTTATTCGTAGCCTATAGCTAAGCTAGTATTCCGTCATAGTGACAAAAAGTCAATGCCTTTGGTTTTGGGTAAGCTTACTCCTCCTCAACTACCTGGTTAACTGTCTGATCATCTGTAGACTAAGGGCATATATGTTGGAAAAAGCGTAAACTTAAGGAAAATTATAAAGAAAATTAAAAAAAGATTTTTTTCAAGTGTAATGGTTTTTGAGCGCAGTAGAACAACCACTCGGTATGCGGTGTGCTCAACAGGTGTTTTAAGGCTGAAGGTGATAATATTCGTGTAATGAGTGCTTTATTACTCCATGCGATTTATATGACACAATGCTTAACAATTTTAATTATTGTTGTTATGAAAGATTATGAAAAACCTTTTAAGTCTCTTATTATAATGGTGTGAGCTTTGGGTTTTCGATCCGAAAATGGGCGCTTTTCCACTAGACGGCACGTCAACGGCAACGGCGACGGCACGGTACCGTCGACGATATCGTAGGTGAGATAATGTATGAAAATCAATGAAATTATATGACACGCTTTTCCACTTGCCGGCACGGCACCGTCACGGCATGTCATCGATTCCCATAGATATTGTCAAGTGATCGTCGCCGTGCCGTCGCCGTTGCCGTTGACGTGACGTCTAGTGGAAAAGCGCCCAGTCGTTAGTTTTATTCCCATAGCGAAAAATAAAGCTTTGTAAGATTGTTTTCAGTTTGATTAGGAAAATGCAATATCAATTAGGTAGGTAACTTTGTTTTACCCAATCGGTTATATGAACATGAAACGGTTATTTATTTTTTCGATATACAACTCTTGCCTGTATTCCTTAGAAGGGGTAGTTAATTTTCAAAGGTGTACTGAAGAATGTCTCCCACTTTTGTTCTGTTGAAAATAATTAAATAAATATAAAGTAATAAATACAATATACCTAATAAATCTATGAAAATATAAGTTACTACCAGACTGAATATATTACTACATGGAAAAGGGTATGAAAACCGAAGTATCTTTTTTTTTACCACTCCTAGTACAGCATGGAAGTAATCTCTACATAAAATACAAGGCTCTCAAACCGTTCGTCCAATATTTCGCAATTTTCGAACAAAAACGTGGGATTTCATTTATATTTCTGTTCCGAGAGCAACAGCTCGTCGTCTGATTTAATTTGTGATGCAAATTCGTATAAAAATTGTTCCCTAACTTCTGGTTGGGGAGTTTATTCCACTCTCGGTATAATTTTGCTCCCGAATATTTCAATAAGTCACCAGCCTAACATGCTTCGATATTTTTTTCCATACCTATATGGGGTTTTCTATTTATTTTCTTCTAACGAGAAGACAAACTTCCTGCTCACTCTGATGTCAGCGGTTTTGAACCGCCTAATGGCGTCTGGCATGATTTTGTGTGACGACCAATATCAAGGACATCGGCTTTACCTACCTACCCTCCAAAGCACGAAATCCTTTTTCTTTGCAGAATCACACCTACGATCCTTGGTTTAGGATTCAGGAGCCTTTCAAGCCACTAGAACTAGACCATGGAGTTAGTTAAGACCCTAGTTTTCTTATGTTTTTTTATGAATAAAGATTACTTTATTATTTGTTAAGACCCTGTATGCTATACAGTGTATAGCATCACAACCAGCCACGATTAATACATGTTTCCATAACTCGTCAAGTCGCACATACTAAACTTGTGGCTAATTTACGGAATAGTTTAGGGGTGAGCGGACGTCGACGTGCTAAATGAATATTAATTCGAAATATTGAGTGATTTCCGATCGGTAAAATTTGTTTAGTTGCGTAGTTTGGACAAAGTTGCAGAAAGTCAAAATTGTGATTAATCTAAAATTGTGAATGGCCTTCGTTCTATGGCTGGTTTGGGTAGGTACATTGTTCAAATTATAATATAGTTCATTAGGACAGGGCCCTGATTCTCCTATTTTGACAATGACAGAAAGTTAATAATTAGGAAGCTTATGGCTAATGGCGACAAAACGCTGTATCTAAAGAGTACATTGAACGATTTGTTCCAAAAGAAAAACTAAAGTGTTTAAAACAATCAATGTATAGCAAATTCGTTTTTGTGTGTTCGAAATCATTTTGACAAGTTCGAACATCGTTCATTCAAAATTGAATGAAATTTAAGAATACGGACACGATTACATGTCAAAAATTAAAAATTACAAAATAGCTTTTGACTTATTGTGCAACCCATTCTGTAATTCTTAATTTTTGACATGTAATTTTTAATATTTGACAGAATTATTAAAAGATTCTTAATTTTCTTATAAAATTCAAGCCCTTGTACTTTGAATTACAAAAAATTGCAGGAAGAATGCCCGAATCAAGGTTTATCCTCTGCTATAAAAATGAAATTGAAGTTCTATATAGTTTCGGCCAAATCGAGAAAACTTGTATCTCTTTTTGAATAATTCAGTAATTATAGTACATATTACTTTGAAATGTTTCATATAGATGCTTTAAAGCATACAAATGTAAATAACATAAGCTTTCTGTTCATTTTATAATGGAATCAAACAAAAATGTAAATAATAATATTTGAGGTTAGCACAAATACTGGCGTTGTTCAAAGTTTATTTATGTTTTGGTACATCCGCAATATCTTATTTTATAGAAAACAAGGCATTCTCCTACCAATAAGTGAGATTTTCTAGATATTTTTGTTAAATATTAACGAAGAAATTTTGGTACAGTTTTAGGGACTTTTGTACCATAGAGTAGAATACGTTACTTTTTACGAGAAAGTTTAAAATCGTTAATACCACTAAACTAGCGGCACTTTGTAAAAAAACTTGCAAAACATTTATTTCAATTTTGAGTTATTGAAGTAACTGAAACATTTGCAAAAGTATTTAAAATAATGAATTTAACAGCAAATAGAGTACTGTTGTTATTGTGATAATTTGGGTATTAATAAGTGCAGGATAGTATTTCGCTCGTGAAAAATAATTATTAGGAATAATTTTTTCAGTCGATGTTTCAAATAATATGTTCATTTAGGGAATTACTATTTTAATTACAAAAAGGCGCTAGTGTTCTTGTAGCAACGCTCGAGCGCTCTCATCTGAGGCTCTCATAATAATCATAGACACATTATATAAGTAAGTATATGATAAATAAGGTTTTATTTAAATTTATTTTAATATGGGTTAACTTACTTCAATATGTATACGATCATGAGCGTACGAACGATCTCTCTTCTTTATTATGTCACATTTACATTACATAGATAAACACACTGATTTGAGAAGTCGCGCTAGCTCCATTTACTCTTCTGTGGATAAACATCAATAGTTTACTAGATGACCCGTTGTACTTCACTACTACCTATCCTGACTACCTATACATTAAAACTCGTCATTTTAAAAGCCTCAGCCATCTTAGCCCTCAATTACCTCTCCCTCCCGGCCCTCACTTCCCCCTCTCTCGTGGCCCTTACTTCTCCCTCCCTCTCGACCATCACTTACTTATCCCTCCCAGTTCTCACTTTCCTCTCCCTCCCGGCCCTCACTTCCCCCTTTCTCCCGGCCTTCACTACCCTGCCCCTCCCAGCCCTCTCTTCCCCATCCCTCCCAATAGCTATAAACCTAAGAATAATAATAATAGCTATATAATAAACCTAGCTATAAACTCCTTGTACTACATAATCCCTCTTCCTGCCTGTCCTCACTTTCCCCTCCCTTCCAATAAGCATAAACCTAAGAATATAAACTCCTTGTACTGTAAACTACGTAATATAAAAAAAAATACGGGTTGCACTGTTGCACTTGCACTTGCACTCCCGTGTAGAAGCTAAAACTCAACAGATGGCGCTAGTAGGTTTTCCAAAACGCAACTCTGGTACAATTTGTATGGGAATTTCCTCGCATGTTTTTCATATTTTCTCACTGCTAAACCTAGACTTCCACGAATAGTGCCCTTTGAAGCACGGAATCCGTTTTTTGTCCAACAATCAGGTAAATTCAAACTGCATTGTCCTAACCAAACAGGGGAGAACCTCGAAAAGTGATAAATTGGGAATCAAACCTAGGACCTCCGGTTCGGGAGACCATGGCTCAGACCACGGAGGCAGTTAAGTATAGTGTACAGAACTGAGGTAGCTCTACTGTCTTTAGTAAAAATCATTTATGGAGTTAAATTCTATATTATTTTTATACATTAGCCAATCCTTAATAAATTAGCACCACACACCACCCGCCTAAAGAAAAAAACTGAAAAACTGAGAAAAACTGGCAGTCAGCTACAATCTTGACTCGCAAACACCGATACTCATACGTCGTGACTACTCCAAATGGGGAAGAGAAGCGTCGTCATGCTGATCACATCCGACCTCGCTTGAACTTGCGACCAGAGACACCGACATCCACTCCGCTTATGGCTGCATCAATGTCTCCTGCGCTGCCTACACCTACTTCTGTAGAATCAGCAGTTCTGGGTTCAGCCTTGCAACCACCAGCAGTAGTCACCCCTATGTCAGAAGCAACCGCAGCACCTTCACAATCAGAAATTCGTAACGCTCTGACATCTCCAGACGCCCCGACGGAGCCATCGCCTGGTCATACCGCCAAGGTGGCTCATAGAAGAAATGTAGGGAGGGACGAATGTTGCAACCTCGTTTTACATACTGTCCATTCCTTGTTTCTTTCATTTCGCCATGTGTGTCAATATAGGTTCTTCAATACGAATCTATGTATTATTATAATATTATATTTCTCCATGGTAATAAGTATTTGGAGACAGGCAGAAGATAGTCTCCAAATAGTCTCGTATTGCTACAAAGTTCTGCAATGCATTTTCTGCTTTACGATCAAGGTGTTTTAGGGCATTTTGTGAACCGCACGCAATTTACACACAGCACTTATTGATTCTTCTTCTTTTTCTTCATCGTTTCCTCATGTCTGAGGGTCGTGACCACCAAAAGTAGCGTTGCGGGTCAAGGCTCTCCAGGCACATCTGTTCTGGGCCTGGTGGATTGCCCCCTGGGTATTGCACTTGATGGACTGGATAGAACAGGAACTTAAATCATCTAAAATATTTTAAATTTTATCAACATTTCCCGTAAATAGGTACTCAGCCCATGACTCAGCTACTCTGCATTGTCAAAATAATTGTCATTATTGACAAGAGCAATGGCATTTTTTTTTTTACTCAAAAGAGGTATACTTCTTAATAAAAAAAAGTCTTATGTTATTTATAAGGGTTAGTTTACCACAACAGTAACTACACACTACACAAAAAATAAGTGCTGAGAAAAAATATTTATATGTAGGTATGTTGATGATGACAATGTGCTCTAAGCTTCCTTTAAAACAATAAAAGGGTTTTAATTGTTATACTTAAAGAGTGCCATAAATTGTATAGTATATTTGCCTGAAATAAACGTATAAAATGGTATAAAAATAAGAAAATCGGCAAGTGCAAGTTGCACTCGCATGAAGGGTTTAGTACCATTATTTATACAAAAACGGCAAAATGCGCAAGCCCCCCTTAAACATTTATTTTATTCTGTTTTTAGTACTTATTTGTTGTAGCAGCAAAAGAAAATACATCATCGTTGCAAATCAATACTGTCTTGCTATCACGGTTCATGTGATATAGCCTGATAACAGACAGAATATCACGTTTGTTGTATGGAAGCCCCCCTTAAATATTTATTTTGTTCTGTTATTAGAATTTGTTGTTAAAGCGGCGACAGAAATACATTAACTGCGAAAATTTAAACTCTCTACCTATCACGGTTCATGAGATACAGCCTGGTAACAGACGGACGGACAGCAAAGTCTCAGTAATAGGGTCCCGTTTTTAACCTTAAATAGCAAAATAAATTATAATATTCATGATTCAGTGGAACTAGTGAAATGAGTGTTTTATTATAAATTAACATGGAGTTCCATCAAGAAATTAGGACACAAAGTATAACATACTTTTTCTTGTTTGTTTAATTTTATTGTCTGAGCCCCTATCAGTTTGTGTACTGACTAAAAAATTGCCCTGTAATTAAAAATATGGTTGGAAAAACGGCGCATTCCTACTTAATAAAATAACACTATATGTAAGTACAAAAACCTCTAAAATATACTTTAAGCATCCGTAAAAAATATAAATAAAATGCATTAAAATAGAAATAGTTACATATTTTCCTCGAAATGAAAAAGTTCACGGTTTTATATATGAACTCACCTTTATTACATTAAAACCTTTAATGAAAGCATCTATAGAAAATTTTTTTTTTTTTTTTTTTTTTTGAATATTTTATGGCTTGGATTCTAGTCCTTTATTATAATGAATGAAGATTGGAAATATGACAATAGCGAGTAGCCGAGTAGCGATGAAGTAGCAATTTTTTATAAGAAACGATTTTACTGTCCGATTATCGGATTCCTACGTCGTCATACAAACAGAAGTAAGTTAAACTCCCTCCAAGTTACAGGTTTCTACAATCAGTGCTTTAGGCTGTGCGTTGATCCGTCAGTCAGTCAGTCAGTCATTCAGGACAAAGAATTTTATAACATGTACCTATAGGTAAAAGCAATGATAATTTTTGCGAAATATTTGAATTTGATTTTATGGGTATTTTGTGTTGATGTTGTTATTATAAAATGAACCTAGTCGGCAAAATTAAAATAATACAAAATTGAAAACCCTCAGAGAAAAATACTGGTACGTGGTTTATCTACCTATAAGTAAACTTTTTTATTAGATCCCCATTTCTAGCGTGTAGTGTGACCATCATCTATCTATTACTAATGAAAAAGCTTGTTTTTAATTTTATGAAGTCTGATACCAAAACGCCACGACTTCCGACAGTAAACTTATCGTCATCTCTAATCAAGCCTTTTTGAGTGAACTATATGAGCAAAATTACACAAGACTACTAGTTCTTCGAAAAGAAATATTGTTTATTCCATTGTTGTCATGAAAACTGAAAGAGACAGTATAAACGATTAGACTCGAATTTTAACCAAAATATGGCCATAATATACGAGATTGTTTTGTCTTTTTAAGAATCGCGTAAGAATCTTCCTACACTGCTGGCTCTATACATCGCGAATATAAATTTTGTAACCAAAAGTGGAATGTACTACGCCCAAAACCGCGCAAAATTCGCCGGATAGCCATAAGGCGCACAATTCTTAAAAATCTGACGTTGTCAATATAGCAGAATACGGGCCCTGTTCACAAGTAGAGTCGTGTAAACCGTTTTTCCATTGGCTTTCAAGCAAGTATAAACTATGAAATGTCCTCTAATACACTGTACTTGCAACTTGAACAATGTGAACCAGCCACTAAATGTATGGTTTTCAGAGCAAGTGCAGTAAGTCAAAAAACTCCTAGTTTTCACAGTTTGTCTTTAACAGTCTTAAGCAAATGTGTTTCAAATGCTTTTAATAATTTAATGAAGGTAAGTACTGCAGTCGTCTGACCTGCTCGCCCTATTTACACTTTACTTCACTAATTCAATTTGTTTCGTAATAACTTCGCCCTTTGAACGTCTCATTTGAAGTTCGCTTACCAAGTTTACATTTTGAACACTGACTAAATAGCAGGAGAAGACCCCGCTGACGGATCTTAAATTTTTTTGCACTGCCTAAGACCACTAATTACTTATAATCGCGGCAGGCGCTTAGACCATGAGTGCGTAATTGCTGATAGTCACAACACAGTGGAGTTTGTTTTTTAGCAGTAAATTATTCGAAATGAAATGAAGTTATATGAATCAGCTGCTCTTCAAACATAACATAAAAGCAGAGCGAGCGTCAAAGAACCAGAGCAGCAACCTACGAATAAAGAATAACGCAGCAACACAATGTTTTCGCTACGTTTGACTTACCTTTTGTGCCCTAAAAATGCCTAAATAAAAACATTAAAAAATGCTAGGTACTTTTAGAATACCATAATTATAATTTATACCACACTTTACCTACATATTTTAAAGTAAAGTGTGGTCTAATTATAATTAAATAAATTTAAACTCAATGTTCATTACATTCGCATTTTATTGCATAATCTTTTGGTTATGATATCTGTGTCTTTTAGCGAACTAAATAATTATGAAGCTGCTTTATTTATTAGGGACTTTCAATGGACAAGTTTATTCCTTTCATGTTTTACAATATACTAACACTTTTGAATATTCAAAGACTTAGAAATTTTTTCAAAAGCGTTTAAATTGTTGCAAAAGCGTTTCTAGACGAGGTTCCTATAAAATTTATAGTATTAATAATTATTTAGGTGTATTTGTTTACATTGCGATGGATATAACATTTTACGTGTTTACGTTATCAGTAGGTATTGAAAGAAAGTGATAAACTTGTACTCTCATAACAGCTATAAAAAAGTTTATCAATAAACTTCTTACGAAGAACTGGAAGAACGTTAACGTTATCGTTAATAACAAATCTCTCCCTCTCTCTATCTCTTTCTCTCTCACTCTCTCGCTCTCTCTTTATCTTTTAATGAAAAAAATCTAAGATTGACAACAATGCGGATGTGCAATTAATTTATCCAAAAGTTATATCCCGAAACAAAAGAGTAGAAAAAAATGGCTAAACCACTTTTTTCGCTAGCAACACAGTAATTAGTTTGTACAAAAAATTTTATGATGCCAGTTGAAATAATTTTAGTTCTGTGTGGTTCCGTTTCAAAAGTTTCATGTCACAGTGTAATATACGAATGCCATCTACCGTCACTTACCTGAACTAACTCGTAACTTTGTCCACAGGCTTGTCCCCTTCCCTGTGCGAGGAGTGGTCGTCGTCCCGCTCGCCCGCGCCCCCCGCGCCCCCCGTGCCCGCATTCCCTGCAGACGCGGCCGAAATCGTCCGTGACGCACCCCTCTACCCCCCTCTTCCCTCTGATCTCTACGACTTGGAACCTGCTACTGGAATCGGTGAGTGATTCATTCATATATTCTTTGAGAGTAAGAAATACTTGCACCACTAAATCTAATGGAAAATTACCAATCGAACCTTCCGAATATTTACTAATAATAGGACCAATTTCCTTTTGGTCCCGAATTTAATATAAGTAAGTCATCGCTTTCCCACTAAACTTTGCAATGATGTGATCATAACAAGAAAACTGGAAATCTGAAATGGAAAATTGAAAATCAATTTTTCTATCCGTAGAACAAACATACAACGACTTAGAAACAAGCATAGAAGAGAACAACATCCTAGTGACCCCTGAGGACTTCACAAGAAACGCTGAGACTGAACACGAAACTAACGTACAAATAGAGAAGGAAGAAGAAAGAGCGAAGAGAAGCAGCGGGCAGGAGTGGGATAAGAGTTCCAAGGTAAGAGTTACAAGCAGCTAAAATATTAGCACAAATAAAAAAGGTCATTTAAATGACAAATTAAGAGCATCTTATGAGTAAAGGCCATGGCACGCTTACAAAAACTTCTGCGTAAAACGTATCAAAATCTTGTAGTCGGTGGTTTGTCCTTGGTTCCAGAAAAGTAATTCAGTACCTAGCTTCGACACAATTTCTTCCCCTTCCCTGTGGTTATATCTGTATATAAAATCGCAAGAAGCTTGGATATTACGCTCAACCTTTATACCTAGGCCAAATCTTAATAAGCATACTTTTTTTTTACTATTTCCTCTTTAGCCAGCAGCCTCCCGTCGTGTAAAGACCGGAGACACTATCCTCAACATCCGCGGCGCGGTGCGTGATGCTATAGGCGACGCAGGCGCAGCCCCCGGCCCACGGGCGTCATCACGCGTAGATACGTTCGTCATACGACCGGCCAGTGCACACAGACAGCCAGTAAGGGATCAGCCGAGAGTGCAGCCTAGTACTAGCCAGGTAAGAGCAACAGATGTAACATTATGACTCAAGAAAAAAACAAGCTAATAAAAAAAAACTATTTCTATTTCTAAGCCGCTTATCGAGTAGTGCGTCGCCACACGTCTTCTTTCCGGTTATTTATTTTTTCTTCCCTCTTTCTTTGTTCCTCTAACTTATTTTTCTTTCAGAAGAATCATTTAATTATCATTCGCTTGCATGCCGCGGTCGCATAATCATACACGAAAATCCAGGTAATTATTTTGGTTCAACGATACCATACAGACGTAAAATTAAAACCTAACCAATTATTTTCCCTTAACAGGCACCGAAGAACGACAAAGAGCTGTTGGTGGAAGCCCACTACCGAGCTCGGATTGTTTGTGACCTCACCAACGTAACTAACTTACGGTGGTTTAAGGATAATGAGGTGAGTAGGTACTATTATGTTTTCACCATTGTTAACAAATTTATGATGGAGGGGTTTCAGATAGGACTGTAAATGTAAGTGTGAAATTGAAAGGTTGTCTGTTAGCGCATCTTCCTTTACTTCATTTAAAAGAACAAGAAAGACGCCTGTTGCAAGACAAGATATTATTATGTGTAGTGAAATAAACGAGAAACTACTCGTTTATAGTTTCTTCATTCTCATTCATTATTTTGAGATAATTTAAATGAATTCGTCCTAAAAGTTAAGTAAAATAATTTTTAATAAACCAATTTATCAATAGCAAATTAACTTGCCATCCTCACCGAGTGGCGGAGAAGTGATCTGGAAGGAAAAGGACGCAATAGTGATCGCACGAGCGACGCGCGCAGACGCCGCCGCGTGGCGTTGCGCGGGAGTTGACAAGGCGGGCAAGAGCGTGACAGGAAAACCTACGCACCTGCTTATTTATGGTAAGGTAGCACATAAACACAGTCATAGAGTTTTGAAGGTTTTATGAGGATGAAACGTGAAACAATAATGTTAAGCTGAATTTATATTGTACAATTTGACGATCACATTACGGCGGACATTATACTATTGATTGTAATTTTATTTTATTGTGAAACCTGTACTGTGAAATAAATAAAATAAGCTAACTAAACTAAACTAGATTCTACTACGATGTTCCAGACCACAGATGTAGGTTGAAACTTTATTTTTCAATTGATTTTTCTTGAAATAAATCAAGTGTGTTTTTCCTCTCAGAGCCAGTCCGTTCGGTGTACCTGGCAGTGGATGGTCGAAGACTGGATGCAGGGAACACCTGGGTGCCAGTGAGAGACAAAACCGTGCTAGAAGTGCGTTGCGTGTCTGAAGGTAACACCATCATTATTTTGTCCTAGACGAACATCTTAGGGTAATTTTAACCTATGGAGGAAGCATGCGGGAGGAATGCACTCACCAATTCATTTTGTTGGAATAACTTTGTTGGTTGTCACAGTATTTCTGTCAGTATTCTGACACACTGATTGGGATTCATCAGTTGCATTGCGTCATGACTGCGTCAGCCAATAACAGTCGGGAAAATTCAAAATTCTTTGAACTTGAAATCTAATCCATATTCATGAATGAAACTTCCAATAAGGAATTTAAGTTTTTAGAATCCGATGTTTCATATTTTAACAAGAGCCGTGGTCGTGAGGACCGTTTAGTTGCATACCTTATCTTCTCTTCTCTAAAAGCTATTTTTCCGGAGATTCCAAGTTGAAATGACCTCTAAGCAAAATTGTAGTAAACCTTCAAAATACCGAGTTTTTCAAAGTATTTTGGATTTTATTTGCCACCCATTATGTCATGCTAAGACAGTTATACATGATTTAATTATGAATGACGAAATATCATCATGTTTAATGTACCGTGGTTTTTTATATCTAGGTGGAGTACCACCACCGGAGCTGACCTGGCGACTCATTGCTTTGGAGCCAGCGTTGGATCACAGACCTTATCTCCGGATTCATCAAACTAACTACTCTATTGGTAAGTTTGTGAACTCATTTTTATTTAAGCAAATTTTTGTACACGTTCAATCCTAGAAACTTGAGTCTTGACACACATATTATAGTGATAGATAGATAGATAAAAGTTTTAGTGCTTGACTCGGGGGGATTTGAACCCTCGACCTTCAACGCTTTAACCATTGCACTGAACCACCGAGTGCTCAAACGCACCTGTTGAAACTTACAGTTTTATTAAAACGATAATAGTACACTGAAGGGTTCATATCCCACCAACCCAGTGGAACTTTTAGCTTCTTTATTGTTATGTCTTACTATATGTACAGAAGGCGTGGCTTCATCCCACGTGGTGGTGACGGCGGCGCGGGAGCTGCACAACGCGACGCTGCAGTGCGAGACGCGACAGAGACGACCGATGATGGACTCTACCGCAGCGCCGAATGACGTACTAACCGCAAAGCTGGAGATACACGTCACTTGTAAGTTCAGGAATATACGGTGCATCGGAAACTCAAAGTGGTTACTCAGACGTCAACGAAAGTAAAGAGCTTTGTCAAAGGGAAAAATAAATCAATTGGATCCTCATCCATACAATATATCCATCGTCTGATCGAAGTGGTCGGTACTTCGGTACTTTACCATATTACTCCGGATACCTATTTAAGTAAGTGAATTGACGAGAGCAGAGCAAGATATTATATTCACAGAGAAACCCCTTAGTTGACTATGGATCCATGGGAAGAGATTATAATATACCCTAACCCAGTATTTCATGAATGAGCAAACTCCTCCTTAGAGTACCTAAACCTTTTAACGCAAATTTCTGTCACCAGATCCTCCTTCATTCGTGATCTCCCGTTGGCCTGGCTTCGGCGTGTCGTTAGCCGCTGGTAGTGCTGCGGCTTTACGCTGCGACGTGGATGCTAATCCACCTGCCAGGGCGTGGTGGCTACGAGACGACGCTCATACTAGCAGGTAAATTCTATGTACCAGTGATTCCTGGCTCCGGCGTATACCTCCAGACAAAGAAAATCAAAGCTCCGAAGAATATTAAAATAAAATATTAAATCCCGAACTGGAACGGATTCACTCATGGCTTTATATCTATAGCAAATATCAGGAAAAAAAACACTAACATATTTCATCTCCACCAGTTCTCCACCGCCTCTGGAAGCCGGTGACGAGACCCGAGGTTCAGCCACCCTGCGCTGGGGCACGCTGCGGACCACACACGCCGGCTGGTATAGGTGCCGGGCCACCTGGCTTGATACCGAGTACTCCTCTATCGGATACTATCTCAATGTTTTGTGTAAGTATGCTCAATGTCAGATATTATAAAAAAGAACCAGAGTACCAATTTTGATTTCTGTCTTTCCAAAGTCCAGATGATTGTTAATGTTGAATTGGTGATCTGACCTTACATGAAGTTTTTGAATTTCAAATTTTTTTTTTGTTGGTTATGTTATGATTTTGACTCTGGTCTAGGCCAGAAGTGACGATGAAGAGAGTTCTGAGTAAAGTTTTAGAGACAGGCTGTAATATTATGTAATTTACAACTAGGCGCCTAACGATAGTGTCAAGGAAGCACATAAACTAAAGACGCGGGTTCAAATCCTGTCAGTGGTTGAATTTTTGATTTGTGATTTCTTATATTTTAGAAATAAACTAAATTCTGTAATGATGTTATTCGTATTGTTCAATCCAGCTGCCGAAGGGGACACAGAGACGGCGACAGAAGCCAAGCTGGAAGACGAGGAGCCAGATCATCAGAAAGTAGAAGTACCACTCGGAGGGAACGTGCAGTTACATTGCCCTAAAGGTAAGGATCCCGTTGCTGAATTTAGATTTGCAGATACCAAGCTATGCATTGCGATGCTTGTCTTTTGTGTTCTCACTCCTGCCTGTTATAATCAAATCAATTTAAAACCTGTTTTATTGCGATCCAAGATCTTGCATCTTTTCCATAACACCATGCTAGATTTCGAATACAAAGTACTCCATGAATAACATACCTACAAACTTTTTATATTATAATTTCCTTTCAAAATTGGTAGGTAGGTAAAGAAATCTTTCAGAGCAGGTACCTATTACCTTCTACCATTGTATCAAATTGTCGCCTTTTGTTATAAATCCTTTGTCCCTGTAGGTAGCGTGGGTTGTTGGTGGAGGCGTGTGGTGGGAAACGCCACTGAAAACTGGGCCCCGGCGGGGTCACACCACGCTCATGGGGTGCTTGGTAAGTTCATAATTTATTATTTATTTATATTATGTTTATATTAACAGTCCACGGACGTACATATGATACGACACTGAGCAATTTGCGTCAAAAATACTGCCGTTACTAAAACCCAACTTATGGGCAAATTTTCTGCTGTTCGCATTTACACCTAGTAGTAGGCCATTTGAAATAGCGGCGAAGATTATACCGGGCCAATTGACGTGTCTACCACAAAATGTATAGGTCGTGTTTTCGATTTACTCCAAGTTCTAATTTGTCAATTGACCACTTTGAGTTCTTTTCCATAGGTTAGGACATTGCAGACTGAATCACCTGTTTTTTTTGTAATAAAAAGGATTTCATGCTTTGGAAATTGGAAGACACGTTAAGCCGTCAGTCCCACTTTGTTACACAAAATATGTCTGTTAACAAGCTAATTACTTATAGGCGCTTTAATACTGACAACAGAAATGAAGACCACAAGGTATAAAATACTTTCTTCATCTGAAGTTATTTCTCACAGGTATAAAAGACGCGATGTACCAAGAAGGCGGAGAGTACCGCTGCATCGGTGCTCGGGCGCCTGAACTCAACCGACTAAAGGAACTGAAGCGAGTCACTCTACGCGTCACGGGTGAGTAGACATTTTTTTTTTATATTGGTAACAGGTCAGGCAGAGTCGACAATGGAGCGAGCTCACCCAAAAGATGCCTGTTCACCTACCTATAGTTGTCCGATGGTCCAACCACAAAGCACTGTGGGTCCAACTCTGTCTACTAACAACTCTATTCTGTATACTAATCTCTACTTGTAGATGTTCTACGAGTCATGTCACAGGCCTTTTAAGGTAGTTCAAAATGTCTGACTACTGAGTTTGACCTGATAAAATCCATACGAAAGAAAATTCAAATAGGTAGAAATTGCTGTTTATGTTTAGGTCAAGAGACAACTCTGAGGCCTTTATTGACATTAATTGATAAACTTGAAAGCTCAGAAATAAACTATGGAATTCTTCACTCAGGTGGAGCAACAGCGACAGCTCTGAGCGCGGAGCCGGCAGCGGGGGGGTGGCGGCTGGAGTGCGGGGCGTGCGGGCGGGGGCTGCGTGTGCTGTGGCTGCGACCCTCGGGTTCTGTGCCCGTCACGCCAGCCAGCTTGAGCCCTGACCTCGCGCAGCACTGCTGGCGGGCTGTGTTACACGTCTCCGAGCGGGATGAGGTAATGACGTCACTGCTTTAGTGGCTACGATCCTCAGGCGCGAGATATCAATGATAAATGAATATTCAGGATATTAGTATACAAGTCTAAGGTTCAGTTTCTCGCAAACTAGTGGGGGTTGCTCAGTCAACAAAAGAACCCAGTGGCTCTTCCGTAAATCTGATAGATTGGTTGGGTTTTTAGCGTACCTCGTCAGGCGTGATTTGACTTGCTCAGTTGGATAAAGGCAGAAACATACTTAGGTATCACAATTACAGTATATTAAACTGATACAATTTATTCATTCGTGGTTACACGGGGTTCTAAAACAAATCACAGGAAATAGTTCTTTCAGGAAATAACAAATAATTGGCTTTGGGTGGTAATTTTGTATGGGAAAGAGGTTAGTTATGTATTTTCAATTCCAGAAAGAATTTCTTGTAAAAATTGTTCAATTTTGTTGGCTGAGCAAGTTTGCAGAAAGCTGTCTCTTACAACCTTTATTCATCAACCCGGAGAACAGCAATTTACAGAAGATGTTTCCTCTAGGTATGGTGCATCGCAGTAGCAGCAGGCGGCGGAGCGGTAGCGGTGTTCCCCCCGCGCACCCCGTATCCCTCCCCCGCGCCCGCCCGGCACACCGTGCGAGCTCTTCTCAACTCTGCCACCCTGCTACATTCCAACGCTTTCTTACTCCTAGTAGTCTCCTTCTTAAGTGGCCTGTGATGGACTGAACTGTTTAGAAAAGTCTGTGTTGTATAAAGATACCGTGTGAGTATTTTTGTGATGTTGAACTCGTGGTTCATCTTCGGGAGTATGTGTCTCTTCGACAAGCTCTTGTAGAGTATTTTTATTATTAGGATTATCGTACGTCCAGCTACAAGGCGATATGTCTAACCTACTCTAGTCTCTGTAGTGTATTCTTGTACCTAACGATACTTTGTTAATACTTACTCGTACTATGTCTCTTCCAAACTGTTTAGGACTAGTTTGGTCTCTGTCACTATCTATCCCTTTCTTTTTCTTCTTTTGAATTGAAATTGTTAACTCTTTCATATTTGAAACAGGAATAAATGTGCCAAATTGTTGATATTTTAAAATAGATTTTCTTATATTGGAGATACTAAATTTAATTTTGATCGAAGTGTAAAAATTAGTGCAATGTGAACACCAAATCAAAGAAAATTAGAATTAAACGTATATGATGAGATTTGTATGCATGTGCTAGTGTTAAAAGCAATTTGTGGAAAATTTATATTTAAATCGTCAAAAATAATCAAATTATAGATTGAAATATAAATTTTTCGTTTCAATATTAAGTCCATGCTAGCAATCTATATTTTATATAGATGTCAAATTCTTAAATATAAAATGTAATAACATTATGTATCATAGCTTAAAACGAATCATGTAAATTTCGATGTCAATTTTAGAGTCCGTTTAGACGGATATGTTTTTGTATGAATGACCGACAAACGTGTTTGCTACCACAATTTTTGCAACATTCTCGTAGTGTGAGTATAAACTTTTATCAGATGTTCGATGTTGAGATGTTGTTGGTTTTCCATTAGATTGTGTTTTAACTTTGTTTCAAATTTCCGGTCTTTGTCCTATACATATTTTGGATAAAATGAGTAGAGGGATTTGCCACTATGAGCAAGGGAATATAAGTTGGATTTAATTACGATAATAGGTATGGGGACACCTAAATGCTTAGCTTCAAGTTAAAATTGGACAGATAATACGGCTCAGTTCCTTGCTTCAACTTTACGAAAATTTTCTCAACAGCATATTAAATCCTCTGTTCACTTGCTCAAAACAAAAATCCCGTATTCCATAATATAACCTGGTGTTATTATTGTTGTTAGGAATAAAATTGTGATACCAAGGAGGTGACAGCGGTTGCGGGCAAATAATATTTATAATTATAATATAGCAAATTATTGTCAATCAAGAGAATTTAACGATTAGTTTAGTTAGATAGTAGTGAGATGTATTTTTGTACCGTCTCTGATTCACTGTCAATTGTGCGAGTTTAAAAAATTACACATACACATATCATCACGCCTGTATCCCTAATGGGATAGGCAGAGCGTCAACGACCCAAACAAAGGTCGTGTCGCCACGTCTGACAAGTTTTTGAGGGTTGTTTAAAATAGATACAAATCTGTATATTGCTGTAGTGACAGGTTGTCAGCCCAACGCCTAATTTACAATATACTGAAACCCTCGAATCCCTTAGCTGGTTTTTACAGCATGCCCGGGAGAAGATGCAGTTGGCACATTCTATGTTTTCTATCACTCTCACCAGCATGGAAGTAAAAAAGTTTAAAAAATTGTATGATAAAATTTGTGTTGCTATCGAAAGTTGAGTTTAATAATCATCACATCAGTAAAGAGTGACATCGATGGTATAGAATGTAGCAAACAGCAATAGCAATATATTATAATTTGAAGTGATTCTGTTTCACTTACAGTTAAATTATCGATGTTTTATTAAAGCTCTTCTATCGATAGACAACACTAATAAAGCGCATATAAATTTTGTTTGAGTACCTGGAGTTGCAAAAGTAATGATCCGTCCATCGGAGTTTGAAGTAGATAGTTAAGGAGCTACGTAGAACCCTCTCTTCTCATTCCTGAGCTCCACTTTGACATCTTGTTTCAGAAAATTTTCAATAAATTTTGGATTCTTAGTAATTAGTATTACCTACATCTACGATTTTACAATCGTTTGTTGCACAGCAAAAACAAGAAGAGAAGTGTTTATTTATTAAGTTTAAAATTAAATTATGGACGTTCATTCCTTAATTAATAAATAGGTTTAGAAGTAGGAATCTTTTTAGTATTTTTCTGCCTTTAGTGTCCCAATGCTGGGCTAGGCGGAGGCCCTCCAGTCTCTCCACGACTCTCTATCGAGCCCTGTGCTTCTTCCAGCCAATGGAAAGATGTCATCGATGTTTTCCTCGAGAAATAGGAATACAACTTCTAAATATATTTTTTTATTTAAAAATTGCCCTAATCATTTAATTTTAAGAGTTCAAGTCTTTGCAAAAATTCTGCTTTCTCTTTGATCTTCTTATACGACATGATTCTGTTTTTCTTATACGTGAACACGTATGTAGTAGTAGATTCTTCTAGCTAGATCTTCCTTTTCTTCTCATTTCTCTTTTTCTAAAAGAATGACTTCATAAACTAGTCATGTCGTATCAAGTACATGAATTATTTTATTTTTCAATTCTCTTGTTGGAGGTTTGTCTTTCTTCATATCCAGATTGTTCCTATTTCGTGATTAGCATCACGTTTCAACGGACTGGTAAAAATAACTCAGGTATAAGTAATAATTACAGAACCAAATGAAACTTTTCTGAAACTCAACGATCAAATTTTCATCAAAGTGGGCCTAAAGTGACATTATCTCTCTTGACACTAAAACGCAAAGCGTAAACTTCAATAACATTCTCACCAAATTTCCTTAGCAATACAATAATTATGTAGTTGCAAGCTTCTTTTCACAAATCTGTTGGTAAATGGAACCATGAACGAAAATAGAGAAATTGATAGTCGTCATGTGGATATGATAACCTAGTTATAAAAACCACATTCACATCTCTTCATTCAAATCTTACAGTGATCAATATTTTTTTGTATCCTACCTGTGATTATTTATCTGGATCTAAATAAGAGAGTTTAATAACTCCTGGATTATCGTTCTCAGTATGATGTGATGACTGTCAACTCTTTTATTTTCTTTGCTGTCAACTGATTTGAAAACTCTTCTATCTTCGCCCTGCCAGTAGATAGCCCGTGACTGCTGCACTTCAATTTTTATTTTTCCGACTAGACAATATTGACAGTTTCACTTATATTACATTATAATACTTTGAAATATAATTAGTGATACTCAAGAAGAAAATATCATGTGAATGTTATAAATAATAAAAAAGTACCTTCAAATAGTAGATACAACAAGTACCTACCTACTTTACTATAATCATGAACAAAAAATTCATCAAATTATTATCAATCAGACTCTAGTCAGTTTATTTGAGTAGTCATTTGAAACCTCTCAATTTATTATTTAACAAAACTGCTAAAAGACCATCACTGCGACTGAACGTCTATAAATTATCTAATCCTTCAACTACTCCAATATTATGTTCAATTTTGAGAAGGTCGTCTTGATACGTCGTTTGAATTGCTATGTCGTAAATTTTATTTCCTATAACTTGTCCCGTTCAGGGTAATAAATATTACCGAGCAAATAAAGACCCTGATAGCAGATTTATCTGAGTTTCTGGGAGCGAAAGTCAAAGGCAGGCTATAAATTGTCTGCAGTTGCAGTCTAGATCAGCGTTGCTCAAAATGGCGGCGTCGTCTACCATAATAATTAAATTATAATAATAATTGTTATGTGCTGCAATTAAGTAAAATTCAATGACAGTGGTAGATTCATTGTATTTAGTACTGTGTACTAAGTAGCTAAACTAACTACAATTTATTGAATCATAAATCAACTCAACACCAAAATTATTTTCCATTTCTCTGCCAATATCTACAGCATTATTAGCTTCAAGAAACGCAGCGCAAAGAGAATGCCAATAAGTTTGGGAAGCAGTGCTCTAGTCTATTTGCTCTACCCTACTGTTCGTCGTCTGGTTGCAATATTGTCTGGTCGGTCAATACGACCCCTCCGTATTAAAATTTAAAATCAGTTGTAAGTTTAGCGTCCATTCTCGATACGCCAGTGTCGTTCGGTGCCAATACATTTATAGATCATAATATATATTTACATTTATTAATATACATTTTATTGTTTACTTTGATATTGAATGTACAGATCCATATATTCATCGCAGTGTGTTTATGGAAACTTGTATACCGGATAAAATAAACGATATATAAAAAATGATGTGAGTTTTTCTTTCATTTCTCGGTGAATTTTAAGTGTGTCCATTTCAGATGATTTTCTACCTTGTTAAATGGTGTTATGAGATGTTTTTGTACGGGAAAACGAAGTATTAGTAAAATTAATCTTGTTAAGAGCGTAAAAGTGTGGTGCCTTCCATTTTGTTCCAATATTTCGTACAAAAAGATGTTCATTAAATGAGTATTGCTGAAATCAAACATAAAGGAAGAAAAGAAAATATTTTCCCCGAAAATCTCGGCAAAGATATTGAGAAATAATTGTTTCGAGCTGAGGACGACACAAATAATAATGTTTTTGTTACAATTTCTTTTAAGTTTTTAATATTAAAGAAAATGATAGCTTTAATAAAAACGATACTGAAGTCGGTAATAACGAACTGCCTTGGGAATAAATTCAGGTTGTAGTAGGTATATTGTTATTATTAGAAATGGGCTTGTCTTTACTCCTATGCTACAAGGTGTAACAGAAACTGTATACACACCCAAAATGATGTGAATCTGCCCATGAAACTGATCATTTTTCCCCAAGGACAAGGAATATAGGGCGAAATACTAATAAAAAGGGTTTCCACACCTAAGTGTGTTATCAGCTGATGCATTTTGTACGATAGGTATTTTTTTGACCTATGTTCCCATGTAAAAGTTGCAAAGCAAAGAACGAAAAACTGTGTCCAGTCCGAAAATCAAACCCACAGCCTTTAGAACCTGAGCCAAATCCGAATATAATATCACAGATAGTCATGAAGAAGTAGCACAATGAACAAAAGATACTAGAGCGGAAATAGTGGATTCTACATTGGTATAATTCTCCAAGTCGTTGTATGCGCGTTTCAACCGGACATCCGGCTGTCCGAAGTCCGGTTAAAGTTCTGACAGTCCCCCCCCCCCCTCCCCCCTTCAGTACGGTTCTGTGCCTCATTCCCCTCTGATACAACGGGATAATTCCTGTCTAGTTCCAGATATAAAGTTATTGTGCAATGTACATAGGTACATAATACATATTTTACAATATGGATAAAATGTTGAAAAGTAACTGCTTCCGTGGTCTAGCGGTCAGCGCCATGGGTCGTGGGTTTGATTCCCACCCAGTTGATAGTTGTGAATTTATAAATTTATTATTTAAGTATTTTTTAATTTCACTTTAGAAAATTTAGTTTTACAGGATTGCTACTTGCTTGATCACGTCGCTTGATCACATCGCTTGATCACATCGGTTGATCACAGAGTATGCAGCGGGAATAATCTTTTCTCTCCGATTCTGGCAAGCTGGTGAAACTTCCAGATAATTTACACAAACTTCATTTTTAAAAAGATACATTAAACTTGCGATGCGAGACAGTGTTGTGATAAAATTTCCACTTTTTCCTCACCTAGAATAAGAACAAAGTCGTTTTCGCAGATTCTGAAATGAAATGAGTTTTTCAAAATGATTCTAAAGTTGTTAACGATTTGTCTAAAGAGTCGTGCTGAAGTTTTTGAGGAGTAAATTATTATGTGGAGTTTTCTGAACAGATAAAAATGAACACGGAGCCAGTGTCTTGAACACATGAAGAAGCTATCCAAACTTCACACTGGTTCTGGTATAATAACAAATTCTAGTCTAAACCACTTACAATTATGTATGCAGCGATGTGTACTGTTCCTGTTCCTATATGGAGACATTAATAGGGACCAACCAACGTGCCTTCCTGTTGGATTTTTGCATATGTAGTGTGTGTGTGTGTGTGTGTGTGTGTGTGTGTGTGTGTGTATGGAGGTATTAAGTTACCAGAAGTTTTTCACTGTTGTCGGCTGAGCAAAGTGAGCAACCCCTTTCAGTCTTCGGTCCACCATCTCTTGTTACATAAATTGATTGCCTCATACAAAATAACCACCTCAATCAGACGATTTTGTATGGGAAAGCCAACTATTTTATTTTGTGAAAAAAAAAATAACTTCGCGGAAGTCTGCGGAAGTTGTTTAATTTCATTGACCGAGCAGCTCTTTATGCAGGAACAACGTATTACTTATATTCTCTTTTTTCTAGCTACTTACTTATTGACCTTATTGTTCCTATAATTAAAGGTCTTATCAAATCTAGCACATAACTAAGGAAAGGACGTGAAATGAAACGAACCCACTGAAGGAGATTGCGTAAGACTCTGCAGATATACTTATTTACGGATAGATACCATCAAGTCTGGGTTGCCACATGCTTGGAAGAACTTTTACACTGTGTGCCATACTAAAAAAATATTCTATGGGAAGTACATAATTTAGTTTAATACCTCATAGTATCAAATAATTATATTTACAAAAATTAAGAAACATTTTGCTTGAACGTCAGCAAAAAGAGTCATTAGTCATTACCCACTCGCTGAGATAATTAAATTTATAACAACGACAGAAATAAAGCGAGACTTTTTAATCACTAAAGTAAATAAACTGATTCTCAATAGAACAAAGATCGATACTCTTGAAAAAATAATAACTTCACATTACTTCATGTTAGCATCAAATTATTTTTTTCATATTTCGTACATAAGTTCGTTTCGTTACACAGAATTTACAAGTCATTAGTGGATGAAAAACCCCGCGGTATGTAACTCCTAACAAATACTATGCATCTGGCAACACAGCTTCCGATCAGAACAAAGAGCTTCACTGAATTATGTAATATATTCAGACGATTCTCGGGATTCACCTCCAGGCCAGGGCGAAAGCCGGGCGAGGGGCACGTGCAGGGTGCAGGGCGGGGGAAGGCAATCAAATTAACTTCTTAGACGAAAAATGGTATTTGCTTGGACTATTTTTAAGCCTAGTTGAAGACACGACATTTTAGTTTGGAACAGAGATGACGGTATGAAACTACTTACAGCCCCCCTAGTTTATAGTGGTAGAGTCTCCTAATCTGGAGGTCGTAGGGGGAACACAACATTCATATTAGTTAATTCATCACTTAGACAATCCAGCTAGAATTACTTGATCGTCTGTAAGTAAATAGATTCCGTGCTTCGGAAAGCACGTTGAGCCATAAGCTCACGATCCGGTGGTCCTGGACATCGATTCCCCAACACAAATTTGATAATTTGTCTATTTATTTGTGAGATTTTTCCCCAGTTTGGTTAGGACAATGCACTCTGAATTCATCTCAGTCTGGAAGAAAACAGATTCTGTGCTTCGGAGGGCACGTTAAGCCTTATTATAGTGGTCGTTACAGGTCGATGTAGCTTCACGTTTTTAGGAACTACACTTATCTACACCATATTGACACGAGCCCGGGTAGTGCCAAGTGTGCAATATAACTGGCTGCTGCACATGTCCTCTGGATCTCGCAGCAAAATAAATAATAAATAAAGGAAAATAACACTTTGCCTGAAGTAACTTCTACAGTTTTCATGTTTTTGAAGCGTAAATCGGCGATTTAATTCCTGGAACACAAACTTTCCCAAACTTAATTCTGTTTTGTGTTCCGAGTCTATTCTATTGTACTAGTTTACAAGTTGTTTGTTAACTGTTTTAAGTTTGTTACTTTAGTGGAAATAAAAATACAGTTTATTAAAAATTGCCCGATTAACAAGTTAAATAACTTTATGTTTTCTAGTAACTAACATATACCTACTTTGAACTTTTAGTTATTTCTAATGTATATATATTTTTCCAAAATAGGAACATCCAAATTAATATTTTTATGAATACTCTTTACTTTTCACAAAAAACAAGATTTTACTCTTGAATAGAGATCGTGAGTATGATATTTTAATTCTACGATTTTTTCATTATTTTGGAAAATTTGATACTTAAAGTGTTAATGTTTCATATAACATGAAAATAAATAAGCTAAAGGTTTCACTTGGGTGGGATTTGAACCCACGGCCTTCGGCGTATCGTGCTTAATTTCATGTTACAAGGAATTTAATAATAATCCAAAGCTCAAATCATTTTAATCGTAAACCTAGTCCACAATAAAATTTTTGTACTTATTTAAAATCTAATTCCTTGATAACAATATAGCTATAATAAAATCAAATTATGAAATATTTTATAAACATAGCTACTAGCACTCCAGTTCCATAATAAGTTTTCCTCATAGATGATACAGACAATATTAGGGCATTTTCCTTTCTACCAGTGAAAACTAGATTACAATAAAAATTATAATACAGAAGCTGTAACATGAGGCCGTAACAAAATCTTCTAGGTAATCCCGCGGATAGAAAACCGTAAATCCGCCTCAATTTTTGGCAAGGTTATCCGATCCGGCCATTCTACCCGGCGAGGGCTGCGTTCGCACCACAGTACAAGGAAATGGAGCAGTAAAACTAATGAATGAGTGAATGAATGAATGTTTTCGCCAGTTTCGTTAGCTAAAATCCTTGTAGGTGGATTTCTGAAACATACCTAGACGAGTGTTCGATTCATATTGAGAGGACACAAGACTGAATGACATAGTTTTCGGAAAAATAGATGTTACGTTCCGATATTGGTCACTACCACAGTTGATGGTTGCATAAAATAAACTGTCTTGGAGGTTATTTTAGCTACATGGTCGGACTGTCCGGTGTGACCTGTCGGTCCTATTTTATAATAAAATATTCAACTTTTTCAAAAATCACCAAGGATGGTTTAGGTTTTTTCGATTCTACATAACACTGAGAAAATTGTTCTGATATATAAATCCACGCTATACTTCTCTAAAAAATTATGTGTAGGTAGGTGCCGAGTATTTTAAGATGATTTCTTTATTCTTTATTGTACACACAGAAATTCTTAAACTAAACTTAATCTAGATACATACCATGATGTTCAACTGATCATTTTAGTTTTACTGTGGCTCGTGAAGATTTTCTGGAGATATTATCCACCTACCGGATGATTTATCAGTTCCGGTAAAAAGTTCTATTTTGAAACTCCCGTAGTTCGCTGACAGACATGAGATAGAGGTTCGCACATTTGAAGGTATGTTCAGTGTGCGTTGTCATTATGATCATCTTTTGTCATGTGGGTTTAGAATCGATCGATCCGATGAATCCTGGTCTCAGAAATTTTAAACCGCCTATATAGTAGCTTAGGTATTAGGCCTCTGACGTGCCCATGAACCGACTACCACAGGCTGAAGAAGAAGATGAAGAAGGCCTCTGACATGGTTTGTGTAACGACCACTATCAAAGACAGCGATCAGAGCCCGCCGAATCTTTTCACTTTTAAAAACATCGCAACTCGTAAATATTCGAAATCAGAAGCCCCAGTACATTAACCAGTCAAATTGGCGAGAGGGGTGAAGAGAGGGTAAGGGAGGGGGGAGGGGTAACCTCTATATCGGAAGTCGTCCGTTTTAAAAACCATTACCATTAGGGGCCATAAAAATGAGGCAATACTAATTGCGTTCTAGTGATGTGTTAAATTTACTGAAATTCCCGTGATTTGGGATTTGTATGATTGCTTATGAAATATAAATGTAGTTCCAGGGAGTTTAGTTTGCTGTTTTACCCATGTTTTACTGCGTGATTTTTCCCGCGTTAAAAATAACCTTTATCTCATTCCAGGACCTTGCCCCGTGAAAAACTGTGAAACTTTCACGTAAGGAAAAGGATAGGATAAATGGAATATAATAGAATTAAAAACTTCTAGATAGACCACATATCAGGTCAGCTCACACCAAAAAGTGACGCGGTGATGCATCTCGCTCGTTAGTACTACGAAGAGACAGGCTGTAACGCGCGATTTAGTGCGGCGTAGTGCAAAACCGCGATTTTTCGAGTTTACAATTAAATCTTTTTGCTTAGTAAATAAAGTTCTATAAGTAAAGTACTTACTGTATCTCGCATCGCATTCCGGTGTGAGTTGATCCTTCTATATTATTATAATTCTGTGCTTCTATATTCTGCGGATATTTAAATTCAGTCCGAAACCAACACAAGCCTTCACCCAAATTAACATTCTCAACCAAACCGACCTTAACAAAAGGAGTCAAATAATAAACAGTAGTTAAATAATCCCGGGAAGCTTTCATTGTTAAGTTTAATATCGGTACCGTCCCGGTATTTTTGCGGAGGTAATCAGGCGGACTTATTCCGGGACTGCGGGACGGGACGTTTTATGCTAATTTGATTCGGACGGGACAAATTCAAACCGAATGTACGAGTATAGACCGAGTTGAAGTTAGAAATAACGGCTTCATTATAGAAGCAGACGGTTCATGTTTATTATCATCTTCTTCTTATCGAGTGGGTTTTCGAGTCGATGGATGACCCGATGAACCCTGGTGACAGAGTTTTTAAACTGCCTTTAATATAATAGACCTCCATGGCATTTTTTGTGTAACGACACTGTCAAAGACAGCGACCGAGACAAACAGCTTAGAGAGCCCTGCGCACGAAATTCTTTATTTTTCGGACAATCAGGATATTTCATGCTAAATGCAATGTCCTGACCAAACTGGGGATAATATCACAAATGATAAATTGACAAAATTGTCGTGTGTTCCCCCGTGGGAATGGAACCCACGACCTCGGGATCGGGAGCCCATGGCTCACACCACTAGACCACGGAGGCACTACAGAAGTGAAACTCGGTATTGTAGTGACAAAGCGATGCGCTTCGACAGCAGCTAAATATTTGAAGAGCAAATTGAAAATAAACACATGGGACTAACAATTTGTACCCACTGTTTGGGTTTGGGCTAGAACTTACTATTTACTAACAGTAGTACAGAAGAGGTACTACGAGTAAATAAATACATCATCGAATAGTAGTTTCTGACTTTATGGGCTAGTGGTTTGGCCTTTGGTATCCCAATCAGAAGTTCGTAGGTTCTTTTTCATGGGGAAACACGAAAAAATACATTTATTTATTTATTCATCAGGTTACGGCTAGGACTGGACTGTAGGACTGTATGCAGGCTAAATCACCCACTGCAAGTAAAAAAATATGTTTTTCATCAGAGCGCACGTAAACCCGTGAGTCGTCTAGCAAACCATATCAGAGCAGAGGCCTAGCTGTCAGGGACTCAATATTGGTAGAGTTTATGTTAAGGTACTAATCCCACCCTAGTCGAGACTTTTTAGCTCATATTTAAGGGTATTATCAACGAGTAAGGTGTCCATTAGTCAGCCCCCCTTCGTCTGGCAATGATCCAGCCGGGGCAGAAGTAATCGCGGCCATATTTAAAATTACCTCCGCGAATTTATCTCCGACTTCGGCAGCGTCTGCCGCGGACGCCCATTCGAGGAAATTTACCGACTGAAGGACGCCATTCTACTCATTTTCTCACTAGATTTTATACATTTTGTACAGGGAGTAAAATAATTTGCCGACTAAACTCTACCTTGTAAATCTTCATTTGAAAATGAACAAAATAAATGGATAGGGACTGTTTTCATATTTTGACCTATGTTTCTTGGGGAAAGCTATCCAGTTTCATGGGTAGCTTCTTTTACTTCATTTGAATTTAAAAGTATTAATAATTCTTGCTACTCTTGAATACGCCCCACAAAATACATCCAACGACTGACTAGAATAAGTCCCCTGGTAGAATTTAGGGCGTTCTATACCATCCCGTCGTCGGAGTAATGAGACGAAGCGAACCGGACCCTTTATTAAGAGGTTCAGTACCTTTTTATTGAGAGGTCCAGTTTAAAAGCTCAACCACGATCTAGAGGATCAGGGTAAGGCTATCATGAATTTTGGTTACGATTAAAAAGGGTTACTGCTTGAAGCAAGAAAATACTCGTAAGTACCGCATAATATAGTACACAGCTGCCGAATTTTAGTTTGGTCCTATCACTTCCAAAAAAAATAGAGATATACCTATATACAAAAGCTAATTATAATTCAGTCAAAATGACGTATAATGCTCAAAATAAGACAACGCGGCGTTATTCCCTGCGTCGCGGCGTCTAGATATTTCTTATTGGGTTTTTAAGTCGACTTACGAAACGATCCGATGAACCCATGTCAGAGAGCTGGTGCTCTGTGGCTGCCTAGATCTTTGACATGGTTTATGTAACAATGTCCACTATCAAAGGCAGTGAAGCAAAGAAAGCTTTGAAATCTAGATTTATTTTTCTAACGCAGTCAATCCCGAATTGTTCTAACCAAAAATTGGGGTGAAATCTGACAAATTGATAAAATGGACAACACGCATGTTACAATTACACAACGTAAAAACTAATTAGTAGCCTAAAAACTACATTCTTGATATCGATACCGAAAAGGTTTCAGCCCAGCATAATTATTATGCTACATTCAAAGACCGTAGCGCTGGTTTTCAGTGGGAACCTTACTAAACTTTGATGAACTTTGATTTGAATGAACTTTGGAGTTCATTTCATGGGAATCGAACCGATTACCTCCGGATCGGTAGCCCATGGCTAAGACCACTAGACCACGGAGGCAGTCCTGTCATGCATGTTGAGCAATATAAGTTTGTTGCGTCTATTCTCATTTGTCAAACCCTCCCGGCGTCGCGGCGCCTGGATACTCCAGATTTCGCTTCCGTGAATTTTGATAAGGTTCATCTACAACGGTCTTCGAAACAGTTGCAAGTTTACGACTTATACATAAATTGTTTCTCCCTGGGAATCGAACCTCCGGATCGAGAGCCCATCGCTCAGACCACTACACCACGAAGGTAGTTAGGCTGCTAATCTAAACTTGAAATTAAAACAACTCGAAATTAATTAAATAAGTATTCTGATTAATGGAAAGAGTTATAATAAATGGCAAAACTTTGTAAAAGAAAAATAAACATTAAGAATACGCGAGTGTTTCTGTTACGAGTTTATGATTTGTAGTTTTTATACTTACAAAAAAAAAAAAAAATTAGATTACGTATGCGGAAATGTGTTTGTTTGTATGTAAGATAAAGAGAATCGGCATTGTAGGTATATTGCTCTCAATGTTAGGATCCCTTTATTTAATTATTTAATAATAATTAATTTATTGTGAATTGTGAAGCAAAGAGAAATAAAATAAGAAGATGGCCATCTTTATTTTAAGCAAAACATGCAACTTTGACAAGATTATTAGCAGCTGTTGTGTTGCCGTCTCTTTTTTTAATTTAAATACCTATTAGAAATAGTATAAATTGTAAATTCAAATAGCATTACAAGCCAACTCAAAACTCCATTCCCACACCCATCTTTACAATTCCCGACTATCTTTTATTGCACTACACCAAACTTAGGACAATAAAGCCTGGCATTACTCCCCGCACACTACAACACTACTCGCGGTAATGTTTCTAGCGAGTGTTGCCAGGCGCTACGAGATTCAGCAGTCTTAGATAATCTTGTGTGGTGCCGGGTTAGAATAGCATCACCCCATAACTTCCTGCGGATGTCGTAAAGGCGACTAAAGGATAAATCCAGGGAATGGGCAGCAGCGTTTCCTGTGAATGGGAAACTTCTACTGCGCTCACCAACCCGCCTACTAAGCGTGATGAGATGAGTATGGCATATACCCCCAATTTTGTGGAAGCCCATGTCCAGCAGTGGACTGTTGGGGCTGATTATGATGAGATAATTTTGACAATTTGAACAAATTCATCCTTTTAGATGTCTTTCTTATCATACTGTTCGTTGAAAATAAAAAAAATTGAGTGAAAGAATTATTTTGATACGACAAATTAGTATAGGTATATTATTATTATAGCTAGCCTATTAGATGCCCTACCGAGATAGTTTTATAATAAGCGCGGGTACCGGCTGCCCGGTGCATGGTTTGTACCGGACGAACGCCAAATTAAGTCAGACTCCCAAGCTGTTTTATAGAAAATCGTAGATTTACTTCGGTGGCGGGCGGGTGCGGGCCACGATATTTGGACGAAGTTTAAATGGCTGTAAAATTATAACAAACACCATAAAGACCAAAAGAAGGGAAGAGAAAAAGAAAGAAGGTACGAAGAAATGAAAATAAAATTTAAAATAAATCATTAAGAAGGAAAGAAAGACATTAATAAGGCGTACTTGTTTGAAATTGTAAGTGTTGATACTGGCAACCCAGCCCCCGGCCGCTAACCGGCTAAGTTTCCTCATCACGCGGCCTCATCTGCTCTTACAACTCATCTGCATCTCGAGAACGTATTCTTACTCGAAATAAAGCGACACAGACTATTCATTACAAAGACTCGGTATAAGCTCTATACCGGGTGTAAAGGAACAGTGTGGCGTCAATTCTCGCGACATAATTTTAATTCTATTTCTTAGTAGCGCTGTCACTTTCTTAACTTTGATATAAGAACAGGATAGTCGTTTGATAACGATAACAAGCAAGTGAGAGACCGCATTCATTACTACTACTGTTAGGGGATGCGCGGTCACCGAAACTGAAAATTTTTCACCGGGAAATTATACCATACAAAATCATACCTCGAACAGATAATTTTTATGGAATTAAGCTATTCTTTTCCATTCCCTGAAAGAATTTCCGGTGATACTTGTTCAGTTTCGTTGACTGAGACCCAGTAAACTTCACGCAGACAATTAAGTAATTCTCTATATATTTCATAAGAAATATCTCGCTCGAGAAAGTATTTAGATATGTCAAATTATCCAAACACAATAACAAATATTTTTTTTGATCTTTTTTTTTGCAAAATTTGCCGGCATTTTTTTTGTTGGAAAAATTATTTTGGTTTTAGTAGAACGTGTGTAGCTGTAGGTTTTCCTTAAAAATAAAAGAAAATGTGTTTTAAATTAATGGAACACAGTACATTCTTTACACTTGTTGTATAACTAACAGCACGTTCGCCTTCAGCAGCAGCAAAGTGTTAGTATGAATCTATTTGGAAATAAATTATTTGACTTTGACTTTGCAGCGTTCGCCAGAATCGAGAGCAGTGTCTAACAAGTGCCCAGTCTTTGTCATATGTATAGTTCTGTGGTCTGAACGTATATTCGCTCGGAGGTATAAAGCTAAAACACACCTGAACAAGTCTAGGATTGATGTCTTGTAGGTGTAGGTGGATATAATGCAGAAATACTCTTATTTGACTACTGTGGGTGGAATTGAAATCAGTCGACACATTTTGACGGTGTGTTTAGTTTAGTCTTCGAAACACAACTTTCACGAGAAAATTTTCAGTAAAAAAATTCTATCCCAAAAATTTAGGCGATGGGCTGACAACCTGACACTATCGCGGTACACATTATTTATTTATTTATTTATTTATGAGCCTGTGGTGTCCCACTGCAGGGCACACATTACAATCTAAAATTGCCTTCAGTATTTTGTCAGTCGTGATCGTGACTTGCGAACGAAACGCCTTTATCAAAGTGTACCCCGTAAGGGATAAAGGCGGGACTTTGTGTGTGTACCACTGCTCAACGTACTTCAAATCTTTTTACCGTGCTAACAGTTGAAGGTTTTCATAAGGAACAGTTGCAGTAGTGGCGTCTTGCTTTCTATCTTTTCTTAATTCTGCTCTGTCTTTTATTTTAAGCTAGGAGTTGGTTTTAGGTTTATATTTGTGAGGTTTGCTTATTTCATTTGCCTTAACGATTTTATATTTTTTTGACACTCGTATAGGCTGTGAAGTACCCATGAAACTGACAATGTGGGGAATATCCAAATATCTCACTAAGTGATAGATTGACACAATTACCTATCAACTATATTTTCTGGAAATCGAACTCACGACCTCCGGATCTGGAGCCCATGGTTTACACTACTAGACCACGGAGGCAGGTACAAATAGGTATTTACATCTTGTTTATGCCAAAGGAAAGTCGTCTCCAGTCCTATGGAAGGGTTTTCCATCAAAGTTGGGGGGGGGGGGGATGATGTAATTTCTAAACGGGTAGGGTCACGACCTTGTTAACTAGAAGCACTTATACCGGGTACTAAACTTATTGTTATTATGTTTTTTTTTTGCACTTAGCACTTAGAGTGCTTTTTTTATTTTTTGATCCGTATCCGTATTCAATCTGATATTTGGTCTTCCTAGGATGACAGCTTGTGCACCCATTCAATTCATATGGATATATTTTGGATATGTATTGAATACAGATTGGATACCGCTAAGTGTACAAACGCCTAAAGAAATCAAAAATTCGTTGAAGGCTTTGCTACGTTCTACCAACTGAGATACCGAGGCCCCGCTTGGTGTATTTTTTATATAATTTAACTTTTTATTCAAATGAGTAACTAGTAAAACAGAACTGTATTTATGGTGACTCAAGAGGTATTTTTGGACTGAATATATTTGGGACCCTGTATATTCCGAATATTTCATTCACTGCCAAACCCAATTTTACCCGGGAAAGGTCTTGGCATCATAATAACTTTTACTTATTAATAAACATCGAATTTTATCTGCGCACAAAGCTGTGTAAGGCGCAGAAAGAGTTATTCAAGAAAATCAAAACCCGGATTACAACTTAGGATATAACGCCACCTGCCTTAGGGGGTAGGCAGGATTACAAATGTATCAAGAATCGGTTTTTTTTTTCACTATTTCTTGCTTAAAATCTACATACTGTAGTAACCGCAGACTGATTGCACAAAGCGGTGCACTACAAAGGTGCACTTTCAAAGTTTTGTGCACTTTCTCTGTAGTAAGCCACTGACAGAGTCATACGATCTTTACAAATCTTTTAATTTGCCTAAATTTACCCTATTTCACTTACATTATACACATACACACACACACACACACACGAGATTGTCAGTGTATGATATTATATTGAGATGCAATAATTCATAGGGTCTTTCTTTTTCCTGGTTTTACAGCAGCACTACATGTATAGGTATTCATGAATATATTATAATTCCTTTTTTTTTACCACTGTAACTCTCAGTGAACAGATATATTTTGTCGCTGTTTGTTTGCAGTGCACAAACTATTATGAAATATTTTTCGCGCGCAATCCCCAATGCTCCGTTTAAAATACACTTGTGCGGGGTTTTCATAGCAATATCATGGAACTTAACGGAGGGCACGTTAAGCCGTCGTCGGTCCGTGTTTGAGAATTATGTAAGTAGACGTGTGTAGTGTAGTATACAAGTACATATATTTAGTCATAGATATTTATAATCACGCCTGTATCCCTAACAGAGTTGGCAGTGCGACAACATTAAAAACACAGTTTCCGCCGCGACACAATCAATAAAATAATTAGTGTCTTATCATAATATCACGTGAGAAAAACTGAACAACTTTTTCCTTTCCCTTTTTTTACATTGGAGTATAAAATGGGTGTACCTAGTGTGTACTCAAAATACCAATTACTTTTATCTGTAAGTGGGTACCTACCTTAGGTAGTGGGTTTTAAATTTGCTCGTTCCTGAGAAAATTCTCAGATTCAAAATAGATGGCGTTGTGCGCGTCTAAAATTTTGACAGGTCGTATCACGTTGTTTTGACGTTTTCGTTTCACTAATAGTAAGTTTTAGTGCAAAATTTATAATTTAAAAAGGCTTTCTTAGTACTGCTTTATTTAATAACTAGCTTTCCGCCCCGCGGTTTCACCCGCAGCTAAGAGTTTTCCCGTGGGATTGAGTTCCCGCGCTGTTCCTACCTTTAAAATTGACGGAATTTCAATACAAACTTCCATCCCCTATTTAACCCCCTTAGGGGTGGAAAATACAAAAACGCTGAAACACGTGTTCATTATTTTTTAATCTTTAGCCCAAAAACAGAATTGGAAGATCCTGCCATCAAAATTTACGGAATTTCCATACAAACTTCCATCCCCTATTTAACCCTCTTAGGGGTGAAAAATACAAAAATGCTGACACACGTATAAATTATTTTTTAATCATTAGCCTAAATACAAAATTTGAAGATCCTACCTTCAAGATTGACGGACTTTCATACAAACTTCAACCCCCCTTTTTATCCGTTTAGGGAGGGAAAATCCGGAAATCCTTTCTTAGTGGGAGGTTACGTTATAAGAGGAACTTGCTCTCTAAGTTTAACGATTCTAGCTTTAGTAGTTTAGGCTCTGCGTTGATGAATCAGTCAGTCAGTCAGTCAGTCAGTCAGTCAGTCAGTCAGTCAGTCAGTAAGGACAAACGATTTTATAAGTTTAGATGAACTATAGATAAGTAAAATATTATTATTATTATTATAGCTAGCCTATTAGATCCCACTGCTGGGCAAAGTAAAATATAGATTTCGGAAATATAATAAGATTGATTTGACAAAATTAGAAAAGATATAAATAGTCAATAGACTTTTCCGTGTAAAGAAACGTTTTGTTAACCAGTTTCAGCGCCCACTGTAGGAACTCACAAGTATTGTCCTTAAAATTCCCATTTAACTCAAAATATCCCGATTTCCGGTCAAATTGGCACGACGATAAAGAAAGAGTCGCAGACAGACAGACTGCAGCTCAACTGCAATCCGACTACCAAATTGCAGTTCAGATACAGCAGGGCCGCAGTTGGTACGACACCAATCTTCTTATAGAGTGGGTTTTCGAGTTGAAGAACGTCCTGATGAACCCTAGTGTCAGAGTTATCAAACCCTCTAGTAGCTATACATAAAAAAAAACACAGATCTCGTGCTATTGAAAATCAATCTACCTATTATAAATTATTAAAAAAATAAAAATAAATTAGAAATCATGTTTGTGATATATTTTTATTTCCCATCCATCACCGTACAATTACCAAACCAAAAACGTGGTAAGTACGTCAACTCGAAGTCAAAATCGAATGATGAGAATCTCAAGAATCTCGAAAAAGTCGAGAATCTCGAGATGTTGAGAAAGTAGAGACTCTCGCGAATCTCGAGAGACATAGACATCTCTCTCGGCAGAGACCTCGTGATGTCGAGAAATATTTTTTTTTTAGACTGACATAAAAAATATGTTAACATATTATTTATTTCCCATCACCCAAATATTATATTTTTTTTCAAAACTAACTTTTCCAAAATATTTTACATCATCTTAAAGCCCCTCAAATTCCGCGTCTTTTGAGCCCCGATCTATACGTCCTTGTGATGTCCTACCGCGTGATACAGCACCTCGCGCCGCGCAAAACTCTCGGCTAACACCTCACCGGCACCTCTACAGCCTCAACCGTCACGAATATCGAAAAAAGTGTAATGACCTAAAATATTCCTTGGTTCAATACCGAAGGGATTTCTTTAAATTTTTTGAAATTCAGCCCCGTTCTCGAGGTATCGGAATTTTTCTGTGAAAACACACGATTTCTCGGTCGAAAAGAATCGAAAATTATAATAAGAAAAAAGTCTGCATCCGAACTGCGATTTGGCAGACGGATTGCGGTTACTGCAGTCCGTCTATCTAGAGCCATAGTAAAAGCGTATCTGTGAGATCTCGCTATCAAAGGCATCGCGCTACCTCCACTCAATCTTTATACTAAAATCTTCAGAACTACGGATAACCCACAGCCGTAAACGTAAAACAGCGTAAATCAAAATGTGGCGTTTATAAGGTTAATGTTTGCCGTATCAACATAATAAACAAAAAACATGACTATGCAAATCTTGAAATTGAGAAAATAGAAGAGAAATTGAATCTTGAAAAAATAACGCTTATAACGTCTGACGTCATGCCTATCTGCCTGTCCGTCCAACTGATAATATAAAATTAAAATTGCCTTTATTTCCCACATTACAATAGGTACAATTATTAAATTTTGTTTTTAAAATATATCAAAATTTCAAGTTGATCAATTCGTATGTATAATACCTATCGCTCCATCTATTGCAATAATATAAGAGGTATGGTATTATGAAGTGAGGTAATGTAAAAAGAAATGTTTTTATGGAGCCTATCCCATACAAGTGCAAAAGGGCGGGCAAAAGAATTTATGGATCCTATAGGAAAAGTAGAGTCAAATATTTTCATATTTCAAATTCTCTTTTCTCTTTTCCGGAAAAACGAAACATATTATCAGGAACAAAATAAAAATCTTTTCGCTCTTAGCAATTTATTCTGAACTCCATTATGTTGCAATAATGCAATCCCCGAAAACGGCTTACATTAAGTTGGACCACTTTACCGCGCAACTTTTTGCCCGGGGCGAGAACTTGGCTAATCCGCTTCCGTGCGATTTCTGGGAATTTCACAAAGCGGCCAACTTCAGAAGGTCTTTGGCAGAAGTCATTATATGAAGTGACTTCCTGAACAAGGGCCTCAATGTTGAATTACGCAGACGACGCTGTGAAATCTTGTCGTCGTCGGTTTTTGTTTTGTGAATGATCTTCAGTTTCGTTTACTTATTAACCACCATTAGTTTGAGTAGAGGTGTCCGTGAAACCCAATAATAAACCAAGCAAATTGTTAAATAGTGTCCAAAGCATGATGCAGAAAGATAATTTCAAAAAATCAAGCTTAAGTAAACCCGCACCATATCCACAAAAGACACGTCCCCCACCTATGACGTACTTAATATGCGAGGAACGCACAGGTGGTCTTTACGGCCCAACCTCTCCCGCTTTCATTGCCTCTTTCCTTCGCACCTTCACTGTTTAACATGCAGATAGCCTTCAATGGATGTCGTCCAAGTTGTGATTATCGATGGCATCCTCAAAGCAGCCACTTAGTATGCGGGTGCAACCAGGTGTACGGTATAGCGTGTCATAAATTGATGCTCTCTATGTAAAACCGATCGCCTATGGACAGCTTTAGGACCCTTTATGGTGTGGGGTGAAACGAGATTTTCGGATGTGAAATATTAAAAACTGGATTCTGATCGGGGGTGAAAAGAAATTTGGATTTTGCGTAAAGAAGCATCTTTTATTGAAAAAGATAATCGAAATCAGTTTTTTCCATCAAATAATGATGACCCGCCTACCTAACTACATCGTCCTGACATTTGGAGCGCCGAATTGCCGTCAATACCGAATCTACCTTTTTTTAACCATGGCCTATTTAGATTCTATTATTCATTCTGTGCAAAGCAACCCCTCCTCGCAAGGTGAGGCCCCCTTAACTGAATTATAATGATCAAGTAATGAACGTCGGTCACCTCACCGCTGTTGTTGATTTGCATAATTTTTAATTGTATTACGATGGGACAAAACGCAAGTATATAATAATGACAATGACTGTATTTGCTTATACATAGTCACGCTTCTATCCCTTGCGGGTTATGCAAAGAGCAGCCAAGATTTTAGAAAAGGGGCGTTTTTGACATGGCCTTGGATTTTTACCCGACTGCGCAATGCAAACGGGGTAATGTATTTATCAGCCTATCTAAGAATGTGTGTTATGTATATATTTTGATCCTCTGTGGCGCGCTAGAGAACAAACGCGTGGGCCGATTTCAATTATTCTTACTTACGTCAATCGATTTGTCTTAACCACGCGAGTGTCACTGAATATACATGATTTTGAAAAAAATAATAACAGTACCTATGGCGTCAATCTGACGCTATTTTGTGAAAATAAAAAAATGAAAGTCGACGAACTATGCCGAGTGGGGTTGAAATTCATTGGAGTTTGTTCACATCGTTATTCGTTTTGAACAATTGTTTTTTTTAATAGAGTATTTTGATCTTTTTTAATTATTTGTAAAAATAATTGTTTTATATCCTTTGACTATTTGTCGCAACTATATTTTGCATGCTATGATTGTATTGGCGAAACATTTTCATCAACCAACATGACTCTATTTTTGTTTGATGCAAATAAATTATTCTATTCTAGCCACAAAACTGTTTATTCATTCAGTAAAATGAAACAAATGGCTTATCTAATTTATGTACCTAATCTATGTTTTAGACCCGCAATCAAACGTGCTAAACACACGCTAAATCAGAGGTTTAGTAATGGCCACAATTCGGCGTAAACAAGATTTAACTAAAATAAAACCACACCCGTCATTTTCCGTCTTGACCGAATAGAAAAGGATGGCAGGGCGGTATAGAAGACAGATAATCCTCTCGGTTCAAAAATCTATGGGTATTTACGTTAAGTCGTGATGTGAACGGGTCCCGACTAAAATCCTTTGAAATTTTTAAACAAGTTTTATGTGACAGGATTATAATAATACCGTCCGTACTACCATCCTTTTCTGTTCGCTCAAGCCGGAAAATGATAGGTATAGTTTTATTTTACTTATATCTTGTTTACGTTACGCTGAATCGTGGCCAATGTCCAGGTATCTAAACTAATGTCTATGCCAGTCGGGTCTGAGCTAGATGTATGAGGCTATTACATTGTATGAACTGCATCCGTGGTCTGGTGGTCTGAGCCACGGGTTTCCAATCCGGAGGTAGGGGGTTCAATTCTTGGAGTTCTCAAAACAAAGTTGATATTTGGCAACTTATTAGGACATTACAGGTTGAATAACTTGATAATGTGTAAAAATATTCCTTGCTTTGGAGGGTACGAAAAGTACTCAGTCCCATTCCTTTAATAGTGGTCGTTACACAAACCATGTTAGACGCCTAATAACCTGGCTGTTCAAGGTTTAATAAATCTGTCACCAGGATTCATATCACTGGGTCATTGTTCTGCCAATTAAAATCCCAATCGATAAAGTAGAACATTGTGTGGGTAACGAAAACTGTAAGGGGGTTGCTCATAAGTCACCGAAACTGCGAAACTGTCATATTTTAATTTTTTTGTAATGAAGTTGAACAAAATCTATGTAAATTCGTCAAAATGATTAAAAGATTTTCAATTTTATATCCTGAAAATTTAATTTAACAAAATCGTTTTAAAATCCTGACCAACATTCTACATTCAATGGTTTTTAATGAGTTTACCCGTGCTCCTATATACCGGGTGTAAGGGACAGCTGCCCGCTAACTGATTGTGATCCTTTAGTCAACGAAACTAAATGACTTTTTCCCAGGAAATTCTTTTAGGAAATAAAAAAATAGTAAAGTTACCCATAAAATTACCACGTCGTTCAGACAATTTATATCGCGAAACAGTTTTTTTTAATATTCCTAAAAGCTTTTCTGTTTATAGGTTTTTCGGTTTCGTTGACTGAAACTCCTATTAATTTACAGAAAGCTGTCCCTTACACCCCGTATTTGCTATTTAGTATCAGTACTATCCATGACTTATTGAACACCCTGTATAGAGTGTATGTGTGTGGTGTATGTGTGTGGTGTATGTGTGTGGTGTATGTGTGTGTGTGTTTACAAATCCAATTCATCTGTTTTCCCGATTAATTCGTTCGCTCGAACGGCGATCATCATGCTTTAAATGGGTAACGATTCAATTGATCAAATCAGATTATCAGGGTCGTATTTTTGAACCGTTCGAATCGAACACTGAAAACGATTTTTCGAGCGGTTCAAAAATTCATGGAAAGAGAACACAACGTTACCGCGTTTTAGAAACCTACTTGCGCCATCTGTTGAAACATGGAAAGAAAATGAGTTTTGTTTTTATAATTCAGGTAAGGTTCGATCGAGTCTACCGTTAATGTTCAAGTTTTCACTTCTGACGGCACTCCCGGAGTGCAACCCGTTCTTTTTTATATATATTCCGGTTGTAAGGGACAGCTTAACGCAAAATGATCGGGGTTACTCAGTCAACGAAACTGAACAAATTATCTTTGAAAAAAAAAATGGCCTTCCCATACAATCTGTGTACCTACCTATTCGAGGTGGTCATTTTGAATAGGAAAGAAAAATATTTGATAGCATTTTCTGGTGAAAATTGTTCAGTTTCGCTAACGGTATATCCCTTCCGAGAAGCTATCCCTTACACCATGCCATGTACCTATGTACGAATTCCATTGCATTTTGTATTGCATTCGAAAATATGTGTTCTGCTTGTGATGACTGCTAATAAACTCAGTCTTGATCGGAATACCACGATGTTGTTGCGAGCAAAACAAAGGCACTAAGGGCTAACCCACACTTACTACACATGTAAGTGTAGTTCTTAAGGTCGACCACCGATAGAGTGATTCACTGTAGATCAGTAACTGCCACCGTGGTCTTGTAGTCTGAGCCATATTATGGGTTCCCGATCCGGAGGTTCTGGGTTCGATTTTCAGGGGGGGAACAAAGTTGATATTTTGTTAATTTATACCGACGGCTTAACGTGCCCTCCGAAGCACGGAATCTTTTTTCTCTCAGACAATCAGGTGATTCAGCGTGCACTATCTTAATCAAATTGGGAAAAATCTTACAAAGTGATAAATTAACAATATCGAATTTGTGTTCCCCCCGGGAATCGTATCCAGGACCTCCGAAACGAAAGCCTATAGCTCAACACGGAGAGACTACATAGGGGGTTATGTATTGTAGTGTGAGATTACCCTTATCTCTCATGTGTAGCGTGTCACACCGTCCCGTCTCAGTGTGCGCGTGTCTTAATGTAATACGTGCTCTTACTCCCACGCTCCTACCTTCTCCTGTGCTGTGGTCTGGGCGCCCCGCCCCCGCCGCCGCCGCGCTCATAAGTAATCTGTGCTGTGGTGAAGTAATGACGTATGCGTACTTTCAAACCGTAAAAATTCAAAGAATTTCAGTTGGGATTCGTTCAGTGGATTCGTTACTCATTCACTACAATTAGATTTTTATTATGTCCGAAAGATATGGTTTCCCTTAAATGAATTCACCATTCGAATTGCTAGACTCGTGACTATGGAGCATGAAACTGCACTGAAATATCGAGGTCAAAATAAATATAATCACGGTAATAATCTCGTTCAAACTAATAACCTAATTGAATCCATAGATTTTTGAAGTCACATAATTTATAATAAGTCCATCTATTCCTGTCATCATTTTCTGTTCGCCGGAAAATGAGTGGCATGATGTTATTTTAGTTGAATCTTGCAAATTTAACCAAATTGGGGCATTTTCGTGCCTTAGAAAGCTTTTTTTTAGCCGCGAATGAAACCGCGGTGCAGTTACCTCGTTTTTAATAAACAGTCGACTGAAAATTCAAAGAGGGAAAGACCTATAGATTTACATTTCACTTACCTTCTCAGCACCTCCCAAAGTTGCTTAGAACTTATTTGGTGTCAATTCTAGCACACTTTCAGAACCAAACAATATTAACTTTTTAAGCACTCGCGATTATTTACACTCATTTTACTTTTTATCGGGTCTATTCGCGATAGATTTTGGTGGTAAATCATAGGAATTTACCTGGTTCCCGACGTTTCAACAATGTTTCAATTGTCGTGGTCGCGGGTCGACTGAAGATCCAGCGAGATGTCATCAGGGCGGCGGCGGGCAGCTAGATGTTACACTACCCACATATTGTCTTAATAATTTTTATTGTTCGTAAACACTAGGCGACCGGCACACAACACTCACGGTATCCGACGATATGTCCGATGATAAATCGCGCACTCTTATCTTGTCTATTACCGGGTTCCAAACAATATATTTTTTAAATAATTATTCATCTAATTAGAATAGAAATTTAACAGAAGGATTTAAATATTTCTAAACAATTTATTGGAACTATTACTTGGAAAATGTAACAGCAAAGTTTTGAATAATAAAATTGCGTGTTTCGCGAGTAATGTTCGTATTCTATCAGGCATTGCTATCGATTCTTTGGGAGCATGACTATCTGACTTGCCTGACTGTTTTTGCCGTTCCTCTCTGTTCTCTTATGATAGGAAATGACAGGTATAGACTTTGGTATATTAGTTAAGTCGTGATTATTGCAACTACGAACTGCTACCATTAAAAATATTTCTAAACAACTTTTGATAATTATTGAAATTGTGAGTGCAAAGTTTTGAAAAATATCGAATTTGGTGATTTACTTAAGTTTTTATAAAAGGCGCCATCTATTCTATTAAGATACTACTTTAATAAAGGCTTTAAAGTAACAACATTCTTTCGAATTGCTTCTTTAGGGTTTTTTTTTTGACAAAAACAACTCTAGATTTAATTTTCTACTCTAAATTCTAATATTTTTAGGAAGTGACATGACTGGACTACATTAAATTTATTTAAAAACAAGTAAACAACAGAATCGACACCCTTGCTTTACAAGTTGTATGGTTGTTGTGTTATGGTATGAATTGGTGTCGCCCCTTCCTTAAACTTTGCTATTATGGTACCTACTTTGATAACTTTTGATTTTAGGGGACTTTATGATGCGATGTGAAGTTTGTTGAAATGTGCATTATGTAAGTATTTTATTGTTATTGGAGTTTGGTCCGTGGTCTAGTGGTCTGACTAACAGGGAAGCCACGTCTTTGCGCGTCTGATTCTGCGGCAACTTTTGCGTCTGTTTTGGCGTCTGTTTCTGCGGCGGCGTCTAAATTGACAGGCCATGACCAATATAGACCAAGAGCATGATGCCGATACACTTGTCTAAAGTTTTGATAATATTAAATAAATGATACCATTTTGAATTAATGATGCCTGTATAGCAAAACAATACCTATTTATTGTTTGTAATCCAGTAGATTACCAATTTAACTTTTTGATGTACATAATTGGAACACATACAAAATGAAGGAGACATTATTTACGAACTATATACTTTTTTATTTCGATTATATTTCGATTGGTAGACGTTTGATAAGTTTTCATTGAGGTTTGCCACACTCCATGCATACGTTTCATCTGTTTCGATGGTCATCATTTATCGCTAGGTTGACTCCTGTACTAAGAAGCCGCGACCAAATGCGCGAATTTATGTAAACATGTCACGTAATGTCAATATATGTCTAATATATGCCATGTCAAAACCATGGACTTATTGCTAATAACAGGACTGAGCACTAGGTATAAAAAATTGACATTCTAATACAAGTTCATAGGGTGTAGGTAACGCCCTATGAACTTGTATTTTAATATTGAATATGGTCTGCCAGAGCTATCATATAAAAAACGAGTCGAGTGAGATAGAACTCGTATCGAACGAGATACGTGATTTCTTTGTGACTTTGTAATCGTTCATTTCATAAGTAAAAAACATAATTAAAAGCAAATATCATACATAAAAATAAATAAAAGCAACTAGGGGAGACTGTTCCGTAACAGTGTGGCTAAGGCTCAGTAACAAATAAAACAAAATATTGTTTAGTCAACATTTTTGATTATCAATCTTCCTACTATCTCTTTCTTAAACTTTACTCTTTCCTATTTTAGATATCGCCGACTCCCGCTATATATCGCCGCAGATGAGCTTTTAAATAAGCTTGAGCAACATCAAATCAAAATTCGTTTATTTTTGGACTTAAATGTCAATCAAGAAAACGGACTTGCATGCAATAACACACCGCTAGCAGAATTTGAAATATACCAGAAAAATAAATTTTAATTACCTAATAACGATAATAAGTGCAGTGCATCATACGATATTACCCCAGTATACGGTTTTAAACAAACAAACAAACAAACATTGAATGCGCATCTCCTCCCGGATAGGTATATACTTTAAAAACCAGCTAAGGGATTCGAGAGTTTCAGTATTATTTTTTAATTTAGGCGATAACTCAAGTTTAACATTGGTAGCAATTCATGGTTGCAAAATACGCGACTTAACTAATATAAGTCCATACCTGTCATTTTCTACCATGAGAGAACAGAACCGGATGGCAATAATTTTAGTTGAGTTTTAGTTAAGTCGGGATGGTTACGAATCGGGGCCATTATAACTGTTTAACAGGGGTATCAAAGCACGTATGTGTTTGAGTTATAATGTGTGCAAAGCGCGAAAATCTTCAAATAAAATTTTTTTACTGCTGTTTTGCTGACGTCTGATTGGTGGTCCACTGCTAGCAGAATTACGGTAATAAGTGCAGTGCACCATAGGATATTACCCCGGTATACGGTCTTGGAACTTTTGGAACGGTCTCCTTTATTCAAAAGGGACAGAGAGTTCACATCTAGCTATCTCGTACGGCACATTTTCTTGTTGCCGGAGCTCAGTCCTGTTAACATATTGTCCATGTCCGTGCCAGATAACTTTGCGGTTATGTATGGCGCTAGTGTCTTTAGAACATGACACTTTGGAGACTGGAAAAATTAGTTCCATTTTTCTTCACGCGCAAAGTTATTTGGCACGGACTCATGGTCAAAACATGTTAGGGCTGCCAGGTGAAAATTTTTTGCAATCTTATCACAGCGTAGTAGTTCTCCAACTGAAATTATATGACGGAAATTTTTAACTATTTATTACATAAAAACTTAAACATTTAAAAAAAATATACTAAGTGACCCACATCCAAAAAGCTATATACCTACTATTCACATTAAAAAGCTTGTAGCTGTAAAATTATTCTAATGTAATGTTTTTATCGCGGAACCTTGACAGAAATTTCCGTCAATCAGGAGAACTACCCAGTACAAGGAGGTTTTATTCTGAGTATCACGGTGCAAAAGTCGGATTAAAAATATATATATTTAATCATTTATTATTGCACACAAATAACATCCTAATAAAAGTAAACAAAGAACCTGATACAGACAATGGGCAGGGGTATCAAATGAGATTAAGATCTCAACTAGAATTATTGCCATCCCGTACTCTTCCCTCATGATAGAAAGTGACAGGTTTGGACTTATTAGTTAACCACGAATTGCTGCCATTGCTCTATAGAGAAAAATCTTACAACAGACGTTTTGAAGCAAGCATTCGCGGACTGGCAAACACGTAAAAGCCAATTGCTGAATTCGAGGTTTGGCAGGTATGTAAAACGACCAATCCGCGGAGTGGTACTGATGAAATGCCAGCCCGCGAAGTGAGCAGTTTTTGATTCAACCACACCGCGAAATGGCATAGAAGAAATGCCAGATACCGAACTAAATAAAAAAAACGCTGTCATGGGTCGTCGGGTCAACATGGATCGTGTCGGCGGAGATGAGTTGTCAGTGCGGGGAAGAGTTATCAGTGCGGTGCGGGGTAAGTTGTCAGTGCGGGGTGAGTTGTCAGTGTGGGATGAGTTGTCTGGGCGGGGATGAGTTGTCAGAGCGCGATAAGTTGTCGGTGCGGGATAAATTGTCAGCGCATCATAAGTTGTCTGACACTGACAACTTATCCCCGCACTAACAACTCATCCTACACTGACAACTCGTCCCCCACTGACAACTCATCCCGCACTGACAACTCATCCCTGCACTGACAACTCATCCTGCACTGACAACTCATCCCGCACTGACAACTCATCCCCGCGCTGACAAATCATTCCCTCCCTGACAACTCATCCCTGCACTGACAACCCATCCCCGCACTGACAACTCATCCCCGTACTGACAACTCATCCCCACACTGACAACTCATCCCCACACTGACAACTCATCCCACACTGACAACTCATCCCCCACTGACAACTCATCCCGCGCTGACAATTTATCCCACACTGACAACTCATCCCCGTTCTGATAACTCATCCCGCACTGATAACTTAACCCCGCACTGACAACTCATCCCCGCAGACATGACCCATGTTGACTTGACATCCCATGACATCGTTTTTTTTTAATGTAGTTCGGGGTCTGGCATTTTGTCAATACCACTCCGCGAATTAGTCGTTTTACATACCTGCCAAACCCCGAATTCGGCAATTGGCTGTTTCTTGTTTGCCTGTCCGCGGAATGATCATCAATGATCGTTTTAGAACGCTCAATGGCCGAAATGAGCGATTTCGGGGATTGTGCGTAACATATCTACTAACTATTATTAAGTTAGTAAAAAATAAAGAGATAAAAAAAAACTAAAATTATACAAGAGGCAGCCCTAAAACCGTACTGATTTGGCAGATGTTTGGCAGACGCACGGGCGATTTTTTTGACATTCGCAATTTTCACCGCCGGTCGCCGAAACACGTGGCCTCTCTCCGAAAGACGTGGCCTCTCCCATACATTCCCATACGTTTGTTTTTTTCGCAAGACGCGCCGCCAGTTTTGACGCGAGAAAATTCGCGCATGCGAAAAAGACGTGGCTTCCGCCTAAGCCATGGGCTTCCGATCCGGAGGTCCTGGGTTTGATAACCACGGGGGAACACAAAGATATATTTTGTCAATTTATCACTTGTGAAATTTTCTCCAGTCTGGTTAGGAAAGTGCAGGCTGAACCACCTGACTGTCTGTAAGAAAAATATATTTCGTACTACGTAGAGCACGTTAAGCCATCAGTCTCGGTCACTGCCTGTGTAGTCGTTACACAAAAACTACTTCAGATGCCTATTAGGTGTGATATTAGGCGGTTTAAATATTCTAACACCAGGGTTTATCGGGTCGATCGTCTACCGAAAACTCGTTGGAAGTTTTTTCACATTGACATGGCAAAGACAAAATATATACGAATGCTTGCCGTAACCGGGACGCCACCGGTTGGTAGAAAGACGTGCCGAATAAGTACTTACAGTTTTACTTCCCCGGCGCCGCTGTAGCTGTTGCCTTTTCCATGCCGGCAGTAAAACAGAAACACGCCCATTCAAAAGAAAATTAAGTGAAGAAAGTTTTCTTCTCCGGGAGCGCAGTAGAACAACCCGTTCGAGATATTTCAATCGTTTCGACCCCACGTCAATCCGGGACGCGCTATTAGTCTTGTCAACCGTGATGAGGGAAAATACGAGGTGTAAGGGACAGCAGCGTACCAGAAACTGATAGGAATTGTTCAGTCAACGAAACTGAACAACTTTCACTAGGAAATTCAAGCAATGAAAAAGAAAAGGAGAGTTAAGCGTTTTTTTTTTTATTTCCTGAAAAGGTTTCCTGCTGAAAATTTTTCAGTTTCGTTGACTGAGCGAGCGACCCCATCAGTTGCTGGTACGCTATAATCGTTAAACCCGGTATACACATATTTTTATTTTATATAATCACGCCATGGGGTAGGTAGCGCATCAACGACCTAACTAAACGAAGATCGTTTCGCCACGTCTGACAAGTATTGGAGGTATTTCAGATATTATTTCTGTATTGTTGTAGTGACAGGTTCGCCTGTTAATAAGTCCGGCTGCTGAGCGGTGGTAGGCTCCGCAAGGGGTCGCCTGGCTCGCGACCACCCGACCACCGGAGTCCGGCGCCAAACAGCTTGCTGTGTTCCGTCGGTGCGTGAGATGCAGCTGGCTCATTTTATGTTTTTCTGTCGTTCCCAATTCAGCATGAAAGTACGTAGGTAAGGTTGCCTAAGAGATTTTACCTAAGGGAAACTCAACTGCGGGTAGAACTACTAAGCTAGATTCACTTGATACTAAGAGAATCTTTACGGTTTGCAAGTTCACGGAAGTACAGCCAGCCCCGTATTTCGTGACGTAATTCCGGTATCAGATCGGAACGCAGCCATAGAAGAACCTTACCCGATATCCGGAATGGAACTACGAATGCAGTGGATCTGAGTAGTTTTTGTGTAAATACGACTACACAGGCAGTGACCGAGACTGATGGCTTAACGTGCTCTACGTAGTACGAAATATATTTTTCTTACAGACAGTCAGGTGGTTCAGCCTGCACTTTCCTAACCAGACTGGAGAAAATTTCACAAGTGATAAATTGACAAAATATTATCTTTTGTGTTCCCCCCGTGGTTATCAAACCCAGGACCTCCGGATCGGAAGCCCATGGCTTAGGCGGAAGCCACGTCTTTTTCGCATGCGCGAATTTTCTCGCGTCAAAACTGGCGGCGCGTCTTGCGAAAAAAACAAACGTATGGGAATGTATGGGAGAGGCCACGTCTTTCGGAGAGAGGCCACGTGTTTCGGCGACCGGCGGTGAAAATTGCGAATGTCAAAAAAATCGCCCGTGCGTCTGCCAAACATCTGCCAAATCAGTACGGTTTTAGGGCTGCTCTGTATAATTTTAGTTTTTTTTTATCTCTTTATTTTTTACTAACTTAATAATAGTTAGTAGATATGTTACGCACAATCCCCGAAATCGCTCATTTCGGCCATTGAGCGTTCTAAAACGATCATTGATGATCATTCCGCGGACAGGCAAACAAGAAACAGCCAATTGCCGAATTCGGGGTTTGGCAGGTATGTAAAACGACTAATTCGCGGAGTGGTATTGACAAAATGCCAGACCCCGAACTACATTAAAAAAAAACGATGTCATGGGATGTCGAGTCAACATGGGTCATGTCTGCGGGGATGAGTTGTCAGTGCGGGGTTAAGTTATCAGTGCGGGATGAGTTATCAGAACGGGGATGAGTTGTCAGTGTGGGATAAATTGTCAGCGCGGGATGAGTTGTCAGTGGGGGATGAGTTGTCAGTGTGGGATGAGTTGTCAGTGTGGGGATGAGTTGTCAGTGTGGGGATGAGTTGTCAGTACGGGGATGAGTTGTCAGTGCGGGGATGGGTTGTCAGTGCAGGGATGAGTTGTCAGAGAGGGAATGATTTGTCAGCGCGGGGATGAGTTGTCAGTGCGGGATGAGTTGTCAGTGCAGGATGAGTTGTCAGTGCAGGGATGAGTTGTCAGTGCGGGATGAGTTGTCAGTGGGGGACGAGTTGTCAGTGTAGGATGAGTTGTTAGTGCGGGGATAAGTTGTCAGTGTCAGACAACTTATGATGCGCTGACAATTTATCCCGCACCGACAACTTATCGCGCTCTGACAACTCATCCCCGCCCAGACAACTCATCCCACACTGACAACTCACCCCGCACTGACAACTTACCCCGCACCGCACTGATAACTCTTCCCCGCACTGACAACTCATCTCCGCCGACACGATCCATGTTGACCCGACGACCCATGACAGCGTTTTTTTTATTTAGTTCGGTATCTGGCATTTCTTCTATGCCATTTCGCGGTGTGGTTGAATCAAAAACTGCTCACTTCGCGGGCTGGCATTTCATCAGTACCACTCCGCGGATTGGTCGTTTTACATACCTGCCAAACCCCGAATTCAGCAATTGGCTTTTACGTGTTTGCCAGTCCGCGAATGCTTGCTTCAAAACGTCTGTTGTAAGATTTTTCTCTATAGAGCAATGGCAGCAATTCGTGGTTAACTAATAAGTCCAAACCTGTCACTTTCTATCATGAGGGAAGAGTACGGGATGGCAATAATTCTAGTTGAGATCTTAATCTCATTTGATACCCCTGCCCATTGTCTGTATCAGGTTCTTTGTTTACTTTTATTAGGATGTTATTTGTGTGCAATAATAAATGATTAAATATATATATTTTTAATCCGACTTTTGCACCGTGATACTCAGAATAAAACCTCCTTGTACTGGGTAGTTCTCCTGATTGACGGAAATTTCTGTCAAGGTTCCGCGATAAAAACATTACATTAGAATAATTTTACAGCTACAAGCTTTTTAATGTGAATAGTAGGTATATAGCTTTTTGGATGTGGGTCACTTAGTATATTTTTTTTAAATGTTTAAGTTTTTATGTAATAAATAGTTAAAAATTTCCGTCATATAATTTCAGTTGGAGAACTACTACGCTGTGATAAGATTGCAAAAAATTTTCACCTGGCAGCCCTAACATGTTTTGACCATGAGTCCGTGCCAAATAACTTTGCGCGTGAAGAAAAATGGAACTAATTTTTCCAGTCTCCAAAGTGTCATGTTCTAAAGACACTAGCGCCATACATAACCGCAAAGTTATCTGGCACGGACATGGACAATATGTTAACAGGACTGAGCTCCGGCAACAAGAAAATGTGCCGTACGAGATAGCTAGATGTGAACTCTCTGTCCCTTTTGAATAAAGGAGACCGTTCCAAAAGTTCCAAAACCGTATACCGGGGTAATATCCTATGGTGCACTGCACTTATTACCGTAATTCTGCTAGCAGTGGACCACCAATCAGACGTCAGCAAAACAGCAGTAACAAAAAATTTTATTTGAAGATTTTCGCGCTTTGCACACATTATAACTCAAACACATACGTGCTTTGATACCCCTGTTAAACAGTTATAATGGCCCCGATTCGTAACCATCCCGACTTAACTAAATCTCAACTAAAATTATTGCCATCCGGTTCTGTTCTCTCATGGTAGAAAATGACAGGTATGGACTTATATTAGTTAAGTCGCGTATTTTGCAACCATGAATTGCTACCAATGTTAAACTTGAGTTATCGCCTAAATTAAAAAATAATACTGAAACTCTCGAATTCCTTAGCTGGTTTTTAAAGTATATACCTACCCGGGAGGAGATGCGCATTCAATGTTTGTTTGTTTGTTTGTTTAAAACCGTATACTGGGGTAATATCGTATGATGCACTGCACTTATTATCGTTATTAGGTAATTAAAATTTATTTTTCTGGTATATTTCAAATTCTGCTAGCGGTGTGTTATTGCATGCAAGTCCGTTTTCTTGATTGACATTTAAGTCCAAAAATAAACGAATTTTGATTTGATGTTGCTCAAGCTTATTTAAAAGCTCATCTGCGGCGATATATAGCGGGAGTCGGCGATATCTAAAATAGGAAAGAGTAAAGTTTAAGAAAGAGATAGTAGGAAGATTGATAATCAAAAATGTTGACTAAACAATATTTTGTTTTATTTGTTACTGAGCCTTAGCCATACTGTTACGGAACAGTCTCCCCTAGTTGCTTTTATTTATTTTTATGTATGATATTTGCTTTTAATTATGTTTTTTACTTATGAAATGAACGATTACAAAGGGACAAAGAAATTACTCTTTAAGCTTAGCATACCTTTCTATTGTCACTGACTGTACATGTGATTTAGCAGTGTTCGCGATTTTCATGAAACATACCAACAGGTGTGGATCAGAGTGAGTAAACCCTCGTGTTTTGAACCAGAGTGAACCTCAAGCTCGTCTGAATGAGGATAAAAACGCAAAGCTAATTGCAGATGGCGCCACCAGCGAGTGTTCCAAAAGAGACCAATGAGAAGACGCAAAACTGATATTGACATTGACATTGACAGATTACTGACCAATCACAGGAAAAAGGAACACTCGCTGGTGGCGCCATTTAGTTCCCAGTTTTTCTCCCCATTGGACCTGGGTTCAACTTCTTGCATATTTTAATGAGACTACAGTTAAATTACTCTTTAGACATAGCATACCTTGTATGCTACCGATTCGAGGAGAGCTAACTTAACTAAATGTTAACCAAAATTGTTGCCCTCATTTCTGTTCTCTCAGGATTGACAATGACATGTGACCATTTTAGTTAAGATTTAGTGATTTTGTACGCTTACGAATTGAAACCACTATTCGCGTTAGACCCTGGAGTTTTGAACCAAAGTGACCTCAAGGTCGTCTGAACTGGACCAGGGTTCAACTTCTTGCACATTTGATGAGACAACAGTGAGATTAGTCTGGCAAGTTTCTTTGCAGGGTTACTGACTTCAAATCGTTTAAAGCATGATTAAACTGTAATACGATCCATCCTAATTATTTGATCCAGATAATACTTACTTCTATCTCGGATAAGTCTCTAATCTAATGAAGGTGTTCTGAACCTAATGAAGTAATGAAAATCCTTATAGTAACAGTTCTACAGATTTAATATTGTTAATACAGCTGTATTGTATACATTTTTAGATGTAACATGGTTAATTTGTAGAAAAGTTCTAACTAAGTAATATTCTTTAACGAATTGTCAATGGAATTCCATTATAAAACCTAAGAATCTTGAAGAAAAAATACAAGTTTTAAAACAAACGCCACTTCTCATTCGTTCATAAAAGAGAAAATCATAATTACCTACACAGGCGTCATAGTTAGTAAACAAGCAGTAAAACACATATTGTATCTATAAAGGGCTACTGACAGTAGCTCGTAATAAGCGCATACGCAGAATATTAGGGTGCTTTTACATGGTACAAAAAGCTGGACTGCTGGAGCAAGCAAGGCTGGCTACTGAACTTAGAAGCAATGCACAAGTTAACTACTTTTTCGTTTTTTTTTTACCGGGTTCACTTCTAACCAGATTCAAAATATAGCCTTCCTGCACAGCTATTTGCAAAATTTGAATGACATATGGAGTAGAAAGATATTTTAGACCAAGAGAGAGGCGAATGAACGGTGATTAAACAGTCGGCTAGGTGGATGGAAGATATTGTCAAAGTTGTTGGGAAAAAAAGTTGTTTCGCTAGGAGTGGAGGGATTTGAAAGAGAATTACACTCACTTAGCATTGGCGACGACCTGGGGCCTATTTCATAAAACTACAATGACAATTTTGACAACAATTTGGCGTAGATTGCGAAGCTCTGACATGATACAAGGAAGATTATCAGCTACGCAGTGTACATCGAATTGTCACTGTCAAATTGTCATTGTCAGTTTTATGAAATATTCTCCTGAAGAAGAAGGAGCTATTTCCACCGTGTACACGCATCCTAACAGCGATTACCCGCAAAAACACAACAGGTGCTCTTGCTAACGGCTGAAGCTCGCTACTTGTAGGTACTTGCATTGCAACAAAGATGTGAATGACTTGCCGCTTGCCAGCCACACTGGTAAGAAAGGTGCTAATAAATGTGCGTCTCGTTTGTAGGGAGATACATGAATAGCTTTTGTAATGAAATATTGTGAGAAGAAATTTAAAAAATGCCAAGGGCTTGAGAATTTATTGTAGGTCCTGATTCTGGAGAAGTTAGATTACTGCCCATTGATTTTATAGTTTTTGATACCGATAAACAATTTAAAAAATATACTGCAAACTGCTGTGGGGTGCTTTACCTATACTGTGATCTGAGGAAGTGTATAAAACCATTAAGCAGTTGAGTCTAATAGCTAGCTAGAAGCTATAGCAGCCAAGACAGTGCGTGTAAGAATGTGTGAAGTGGTCAATGGGTTGACTTGTCTGCTTGCTTACGGGATACGGCAATTACTGTACTTGATTGTAAGACAGAAGACAGGGCCTAGATACTGGAATCACCTGTTCATTCTACTTTGAACAAATTGTTTGTTCTAAAAAAATACAGGCTGTAAAGGACCGCTTTCCGCAAACTTAGGCGGAAGCCACGTCTTTTTCGCATGCGCGAATTTTCTTGCGTCAAAACTGGCGGCGCGTCTTGCGAAAAAAACAAACGTATGGGAATGTATGGGAGAGGCCACGTCTTTCGGAGAGAGGCCACGTGTTTCGGCGACCGGCGGTGAAAATTGCGAATGTCAAAAAAATCGCCCGTGCGTCTGCCAAACATCTGCCAAATCAGTACGGTTTTAGGGCTGCCACTTGTATAATTTTAGTTTTTTTTTATCTCGTCACGGAAAACGGACGATTTTTTACTAACTTAATAATAGTTAGTAGATATGTTACGCACAATCCCCGAAATCGCTCATTGAGCGTTCTAAAACGATCATTGATGATCATTCCGCGGACTGGCAAACAAGAAACAGCCAATTGCCGAATTCGGGGTTTGGCAGGTATGTAAAACGACTAATTCGCGGAGTGGTATTGACAAAATGCCAGACCCCGAACTACATTAAAAAAAAACGATGTCATGGGATGTCGAGTCAACATGGGTCATGTCTGCGGGGATGAGTTGTCAGTGCGGGGTTAAGTTATCAGTGCGGGATGAGATATCAGAACGGGGATGAGTTGTCAGTGTGGGATAAATTGTCAGCGCGGGATGAGTTGTCAGTGGGGGATGAGTTGTCAGTGTGGGATGAGTTGTCAGTGTGGGGATGAGTTGTCAGTGTGGGGATGAGTTGTCAGTACGGGGATGAGTTGTCAGTGCGGGGATGGGTTGTCAGTGCAGGGATGAGTTGTCAGAGAGGGAATGATTTGTCAGCGCGGGGATGAGTTGTCAGTGCGGGATGAGTTGTCAGTGCAGGATGAGTTGTCAGTGCAGGGATGAGTTGTCAGTGCGGGATGAGTTGTCAGTGGGGGACGAGTTGTCAGTGTAGGATGAGTTGTTAGTGCGGGGATAAGTTGTCAGTGTCAGACAACTTATGATGCGCTGACAATTTATCCCGCACCGACAACTTATCGCGCTCTGACAACTCATCCCCGCCCAGACAACTCATCCCACACTGACAACTCACCCCGCACTGACAACTTACCCCGCACCGCACTGATAACTCTTCCCCGCACTGACAACTCATCTCCGCCGACACGATCCATGTTGACCCGACGACCCATGACAGCGTTTTTTTTTATTTAGTTCGGTATCTGGCATTTCTTCTATGCCATTTCGCGGTGTGGTTGAATCAAAAACTGCTCACTTCGCGGGCTGGCATTTCATCAGTACCACTCCGCGGATTGGTCGTTTTACATACCTGCCAAACCCCGAATTCAGCAATTGGCTTTTACGTGTTTGCCAGTCCGCGAATGCTTGCTTCAAAACGTCTGTTGTAAGATTTTTCTCTATAGAGCAATGGCAGCAATTCGTGGTTAACTAATAAGTCCAAACCTGTCACTTTCTATCATGAGGGAAGAGTACGGGATGGCAATAATTCTAGTTGAGATCTTAATCTCATTTGATACCCCTGCCCATTGTCTGTATCAGGTTCTTTGTTTACTTTTATTAGGATGTTATTTGTGTGCAATAATAAATGATTAAATATATATATTTTTAATCCGACTTTTGCACCGTGATACTCAGAATAAAACCTCCTTGTACTGGGTAGTTCTCCTGATTGACGGAAATTTCTGTCAAGGTTCCGCGATAAAAACATTACATTAGAATAATTTTACAGCTACAAGCTTTTTAATGTGAATAGTAGGTATATAGCTTTTTGGATGTGGGTCACTTAGTATATTTTTTTTAAATGTTTAAGTTTTTATGTAATAAATAGTTAAAAATTTCCGTCATATAATTTCAGTTGGAGAACTACTACGCTGTGATAAGATTGCAAAAAATTTTCACCTGGCAGCCCTAACATGTTTTGACCATGAGTCCGTGCCAAATAACTTTGCGCGTGAAGAAAAATGGAACTAATTTTTCCAGTCTCCAAAGTGTCATGTTCTAAAGACACTAGCGCCATACATAACCGCAAAGTTATCTGGCACGGACATGGACAATATGTTAACAGGACTGAGCTCCGGCAACAAGAAAATGTGCCGTACGAGATAGCTAGATGTGAACTCTCTGTCCCTTTTGAATAAAGGAGACCGTTCCAAAAGTTCCAAAACCGTATACCGGGGTAATATCCTATGGTGCACTGCACTTATTACCGTAATTCTGCTAGCAGTGGACCACCAATCAGACGTCAGCAAAACCGCAGTAACAAAAAATTTTATTTGAAGATTTTCGCGCTTTGCACACATTATAACTCAAACACATACGTGCTTTGATACCCCTGTTAAACAGTTATAATGGCCCCGATTCGTAACCATCCCGACTTAACTAAATCTCAACCTAAAATTATTGCCATCCGGTTCTGTTCTCTCATGGTAGAAAATGACAGGTATGGACTTATATTAGTTAAGTCGCGTATTTTGCAACCATGAATTGCTACCAATGTTAAACTTGAGTTATCGCCTAAATTAAAAAATAATACTGAAACTCTCGAATTCCTTAGCTGGTTTTTAAAGTATATACCTACCCGGGTAGGTATATACTTTAAAAACCAGCTAAGGAATTCGAGAGTTTCAGTATTATTTTTTAATTTAGGCGATAACTCAAGTTTAACATTGGTAGCAATTCATGGTTGCAAAATACGCGACTTAACTAATATAAGTCCATACCTGTCATTTTCTACCATGAGAGAACAGAACCGGATGGCAATAATTTTAGGTTGAGATTTAGTTAAGTCGGGATGGTTACGAA
>JARACY010000795.1:0-75730 GCA_029255725.1 Scrobipalpa atriplicella | reverse complement strand
GAGAGCTGCCAGATAGGGAATTTTAAATAAAATTCAACATGTAGATATAATTGAAACAAGGTATATTGAAGTTGTTATGTAGAATCTTAAACTTAGCGTGAGCGAAGCCGCGGCGGGTTAAAGCTAGTATTGTATAGATACCTAACGGAACCCTTCGTGCGCGAGTCCGACTCGCACTTGGCCGGATTTTCCTTACAACTTAAAAGAAATTCAAATCAGAAACTGGTAAACATATGTTTGTAACAAAGTTATAGTCTGCTGTTCCGAAAACCTCTGCCAAATTGCAAAGAAAACACTGTTTATGGGCAGAACATGTTGGTATTGATATTGATAAAAACAAAAATTACTTTATGCTTGTACAAACTATTCTTTATGGAAGTTCACGAAGAATTTTGACAGACCCCAAGAATTCAAACCACCCCTAAAAACTGATGCAGGCTATTTGAGAATACCTCAAGAGAAAGCTGACACTTTTGCTGAACACTTATATAAGGTATTCATTCCAAATCAAACTAATTTGGCCCACGATGGAACTATCGATGAAATTTTAGACCAAGATTATCAATTATCGGTTGGAGTGTAGCATTTGGGGCGCTATGGAAAAAAGACTTAGAAAAATTTCATTTAGTCAATTTCGTCCGAAATTTTTCTAAGTCCAAACCAAAGTAAAATTATTGTTTTCCAATAATTTTTAAATTATTTCTTTTATGCGTTTCATAGTGCCCCGAAGCCCTCCGCCCTGAACTTGACTCTCTGACCCAATTATCACCTCCACCTCAACCAGTATCAGTACGAGAAGTGTGGAAGACTATATCAAATCTCAAAGACAAAAAAGCACCAGGTTTTGATCTAATCACAAAGGAAATCCTTAAGAAAATACCAAAGAAAGCTACAGTCTTCCTTACTATGCCATTCAATGGCATATTAAGAGTCCAATATTTTCCTCAATTATGGAAAGTGTCGCAAATTCTGATGGTACACAATCCTGGGAAACCACCCAATGATGTAAAATCATATCGACCTATCAGCCTTCTTCCAATACTGTCAAAAGTGTTCGAAAAACTACTACTACATAGAATCATGCCAATCCTGCACACCAACAACATAATACCACAACATCAATTCGGCTTTAGCATGCTTTAGACAACAGCACTCAACTGTTGAACAGGTCCATCGAGTTTGCGATAAAATCAGACAGACACTTGAAAATAAAGAATACTGCGCCTCCGTTTTCTTGGATATACAACAGGCTTTTGATCGTGTCTGGCACAAAGGGCTGCTATGTAAGATTAAATCTAGCCTTCCACACAGCTACTTCACAGTCATGCACTCGTACCTGTCTGATAGAATCTATCAAGTTAAAGATTCCGACGCAACCTCGAAGTTCTTCGAAATTAGAGCTGGAGTCCCTCAGAGATCAGTCTTAGGCCCAGTGTTGTACACATTATACACCTCTGATCTCCCACAAGTAGATGGCGTAACTACTGCAACATTCGCTGACTATACGGCTCTCTTAGCGAGCAGTAAAAACTCCTCAACAGCTTCAATGATACTGCAAAGTGGGTTGGATGCAGTTACTGAGTGGTTGAAGAAGTGGAGGATCAAGGCCAGCGCTGAAAAATCGGTCCAAGTTACTTTTACTCTAAAGAAGGGTAATTGCCCACCTGTACAGCTAGAGAACACAACGCTCCCCCACCAAGATAGCGTGAGATACTTAGGTTTGCACCTTGACCGCCGATTGACGTGGAGGCAACATATAAAAAAGAAACGAGATGAGCTCAACATTAGATACAAAAACTTGTATTGGCTTGTAGGTCGCAACAGCAAATTATCTACTGACAACAAATTGCTTATCTACAAAACAATCTTCAAGCCCGTATGGCATTCAATTGTGGGGAAGTGCTTGCAAATCTAACATAAACATCATGCAACGAATGCAAAACACTATTCTTAGAGCAACAAGCAATGTGCCATGGTTCATTATAAATAACGAAATTCACGACAATCTGCAAATGAACACAGTCATAGAAGAAATTCTGAATTGCGGAGGAAAGTACCGAAAGCGATTGAAGAATCATCCCAATGAGCTGGCAACACGGTTAGCGAAACGAAGCTACAACAAACGTCTCAAAAGGAAGGACTGATTAAACTGATTAAAAGAACGCTAAGAAGCTAAAACTTAATGGGTAGATGCCCTCACTGGAGGACACGCTCGAACATATGAAAACCTCCCAAGAAATCTACTTATAGTCTCAGCACTGATCGTAGATTTAAATAGAACAGAAAAAAAAAATGCTTGTACCATCGCTTTCTGCTTGTACAAATCCTACATCCAAAGAAATTGCTGCTTTAGTAATAAGTTCCTTTTGTCCCTTTTGTTCCTTTTTAATATTTCTGTTGTATGTGTGCCGGAACAGGCACAGGATAGAGAGTCGTGGAGAGACCGGAGAGAGGTCTTTGCCCAGCAATGGGACACTAATGGCTAGATAAGATAAGATGTGTTACTTTAAACAATAAAGAATTTTGTATTGTATTCTCCCAACAGGCAGGTTTTCACCCACAAGATCCGTCTGATGATGCAGCGGAGGTGGCCGAGGTGACGGATAGCCTTGGGCTGCTGGCGGAGAGTTCCCGTGTGAGGGACGATGATGATGCAGACAATGATGGTGATGCGGATGACCAGGAAACCTCGGACCATGATGATTACGATGATGACTTTGACCCGGATGATGGTAAGTTGGTTTTCTTTTTTATAAATGATTTACCTATAAAGGTAACATCATATAAAAAAATTACGATCTAGCCTAATCTAAAGCTAATGAGTAATTTTACTTTGACTTAATTTGCTAGGTAGACTAAAGTAAGAATGTGTCCATTAACACATTTCTTATTGCATACAAAAAAAGAGCACATTATACCTTAAAAGCCTTATTTTGATTCTTATAAACAAACTTTTAAAGTTTAAATTATAAAATATTAATAAAATATATATAATGGTGATTATTCAGGATGCACTATTACTAATTCTAATTCTTTGTAGCGTTGTCACTTTCTTAGATTTGACACAAGAACAGAATAGCAAACAAACACGTGACTTTGACATTCTTAATTTGACGTACGACGCTTTAAATAAGGAATAACATAGAGCGTGCTCACTAATTTTACTTAATTTAAGCAGTCTTATGTCAGATAAGAAATGTCAAACTCACGTATTTGTTTGCTATCCTGTTCTTATGTCAAAGTTAAGAAAGTGACAGCGCTACTAAGAATTAGAATTAGTAACTGGACGGCGTGAATTGAGGCCAATATATATTAACATATTATTATATTTAAAAATAAAATAAAAGAATATCTAAACGCTTTCCGCCCTACTTGACATCTCTCTATGACGTGCCCCCCTGGTTGGGAACTCCTGCTATACAGTCTTCGGCCGCTGGCGGTGCAGTGAAGCGGTGCCATGCCGCCAGGGAAGCGGTGAAGTGGACAATCGTTCACAATATGGCTAGAGTCTGGTCAGGCTCTCAGACATTCTATGTTTTTCTATCACTCCCTGTCCAGCATGGAAGCAAGCAGTGTCCCTTGCACCCGTTATATTAGTATAAGTTAATGTTTTGTTTGTACAGAGAGTAGCAACCAGCTTACTGCCGAAAATTCAGAAGAATCGACCCAACATTCAGAGTCAGACATGCCCAAAGCACAGGAGGCTGATAAACAAACGACAAATACAGGTAATATACAATCTACAAAGTGTAACAGAAAGGGTATATGAAATGTGTGAATCTACCCCTGAATCTGAACAACATTCCCTGAGGAACATGGTCGAAAATACCAGCTGCAGACTATGTACTGTATAAATGCCTCCGTGGTCTAGTGGTCTGAGCCGTGGGCTCCCGATCCGGAGGTCCTGATTTCGAATTTATCACTTTGTAAGATTTTCCCCAGTTTGGGTAGGACAATGCAGACTGAATCCACCTGATTATCTGTCAAGTAAACGGCTTCGTGCTTCGGAGGGCACGTTAAGCCGTCGGTCCCGGTCAGGCGGTCACAGTTTCGTGGGCCTAATACGGATTGGTTGACTTTACAAACCACCTTTGAATTTCTTCGTAGGTGTGTGCAGGTTTCCTTATGATGTTTTCCTTCACCGTAAAAGCGCCGAATAAACGTACATAATATGAAATTCGAAATACCGAAAAACACATTGGCTCATGCTGCGATGGAATCCCGGATTCGAACCATGACCCCCGGTACACGAGGCAGCAGCCCTATCCACTATACCATTGGGCTTGTTAATTTATCTATATAGGGTGTAAATTAAATTACTGCGTTCCTGCAAACCCAAGTTTAAACCACATATTCTACTAGAAAATTCGATGTAGCATGCTTTATATGACGCGTACCTTTGATAATAAGCACGTTCGATGAAGCAACCCTTCAATGCAAAGTGTTCGATGAAACGACATTCGATGTTTTTACTGTCGATTTTATAATCCGGACCCGTCATAGACTATGTCATAGAAGCCCTCCTCATATTTTATCTTCTGTCTTTCTCTCTTCAGTCTTTTTAGTCAGTGCTCATGCTATACTAAAGATACCAAGCAATTTTGACAAAGATAAAAAAACAAAGATGACTGGAATAAGAATAATTCATTAGGTCAAAAATATATTACATTATCTAGTTGCAATATGTAGGACTAAATTTCAAAATAACGCTACATTTGTTTTCAAAAATACAACCAATGATCATGCTTAGCATTCAAACGAAGCCAAAGAATAGATCGCCTTATGCGATGAGATCGCCTTTGAGCACTTTATTGTTAAGATTATTTATGTCATCATCATCTCTATATCCTTAAGGATGATCTCCCTAGCCTTTTCCCGTATTTCACGGGCTCGGCTACCTAATCTAGGGAATTGAAAGAGGGTACTGGTTTATACACAGAGCTACTGTGCGCCTCTGACTTGGCTGAAAGACTAATATAACGGCTTAACGTGCCTTCCGAAGCACGGAAACGCTCGAGTTGTTATACCACTACAGGTCACCCATCCGTGGCCTGGCCACGGCGATGGTTGCTTAACATTCGTTATCGGAATGAATGAGCACTAACACACTAATAAATAGTATATTTTTTACTTACACAGATAAGCCTTTTGGTATAATACAGAGCATGACTAAAGAAACTGATACAGAAGTCAATGAAAAAGCTGCAGATGTAATTACAGCAGAAAATCAAGCTATAGGAGAAGTAGATCAAATACCAGAAGAAGTAGATCAAATTACAGAAGAAATTGATGAAGGGACAGCAGAAGTAGACCAAGGTAAGCAAATGATGCAGATTTATATGTCACAATCACAATTGCCGCTCGGCCGCACTTGTGTGTGTGAATGTATGTGTATATGTACCCACACACAGACGCACATTTCCTTGCACTTCTTAACATTAAAACATAACTAGCTTTATAGACTAGTTGGAATCGCTCAGACCCCCTTAGTAAATCCCGGAAAATTGCTACATTATGAGGATATGACATATCATATTCATATTCATCCGAGGTATATATCTCAAAAGAATATTGAACAGTTTCGTATCTGAAGCAGCGAGCAGCTCAAACTTGATTTTTTTTTCTCAATTGGTCACCTAATTTTTGGGGTTCCGTATCGTATCCAAATGCTAATCTATCCCTAGACTGCATTGTATCTCATGATAGCTAGATAGTTCACAGATGTTTTATTTCTTTTGCCGCTATAACAACAAATACTAAAAACATTGAAATAAGTATTTTTTTGCCGTTTTTGTATAGATAATGGCGCAGAACACTTCGTTCGCAAGTCTGACTCGCGCTTTGCCGATTTTTTTACACTAAGTATAATATTTCTGTATTTCTGTAAAGGTACAGCAGAAGTGGATCGAATAACAGAAGAAGTAGACGAAGGGACAGCAGAAATAGACCAAGAGACAGGAGAAAAAGAGTTTGGCTTTGAAATCAGCAACGTTGTGAGTGAAGATGCAACGACCAAGGAGGGAGAGACTGAGATTGATATTAACGACGAGATTGTTTGTGGGGAGGTGAGTTATTTCTCAATTCATTAAAGATTTTCGACATAGTTTGACGCGTATGATAAAACCTACCAACTTGTAAATAAAATATCTCGCGGCCACAGATAAAACCAGTGCCAATTTATAGATCATTTAAATAAAGATCATAAGAATAGAAATAGAAAATGTCGTTTACATATCTCATGCTCAGTAAGTGGTTCATACAACCCTAAAACCCGAGATGTAAGTAATTTGAATAAGGAACTGTCAAATTGCAAGAAAAAAAAAGTTGATAGCCTTATTTCAAACACACGGAATCGGATGATTAATCGAATCGGAATCGATTTTAAAACAAATTCTATTCGAATTTATTTAAATATCGAACTGGCCAGTACTAAATATGACGCATAGAGTCACGGAATAAGGCCATAAAAATGTAAACATAGGATTATGAAAATTATGAAATTTTTACTCTGTGGTTTTTATAACATATTTATAACCTCAAAACTTGAGTTTGTCGATTTATTACTTAGCATTTTATTATAAAACATTAACAAATTAAACAGTCAGTATACTTAACAAAATGTCTACTTGCAAATTAGATAATTTTTCTTACGCGAATGCATATATTTGTGATGGTTAAATTCGCTCATAGTGAGTTGGTATTGCCTACTGTTTCGTCGTAATTTCATGTTTTAATTTTCTTATATTTTCCCATAATTTTAACTTATCTTTCATTCGATATGTAAAGCATAGTGCTTACCTCATGGTGTAAGTCATCAAATGCATACTCGTACCATTAGCGCCCTCGCTGCGCTCGGGCGCCAAAAACCTCGTATGCATTTGATGACTTACATCCTTTGGTTAGCAATATACTATTAATAAAATGCATGGAGTAGTCTTCAAAAAACTAACCATTCCCTTATTGTGCGGTTTGCAGCACATTTGTAACCCCCCGGGTGTTGCAGGCCTCTATAGACGGCGGTGATTACTTACCTTCAAGTGACCCGTCTGCGTTTTGCCTGCCTCTTTTGTAAACAAAAAAAAGTGACGCTGAGCTAAGTCATTGAGAACTCAGCATGAGAAAATCAGCTGGCACATTCTATGTTTTACACATAAATTACGTAAAATCTTACAAAAGATTCTTTAATTTTGAAGGTGGAAGTAACAGACAACCTCTCTGAAGCCGATCAACCACCCGAAGTGGACACATCAGCTCTCAAACACCTTACAGAAACAGAAAAAGAGATTCCTATGAAAGTGAGTACCGAGAGCAAACTGAGAGAATTACTACAGAGAGATGTTGAGGATTCTAAGAAGAAAAAGCTGAAGATCGCTCAGCCGAGCCATGTCGTCAATATAGTTGATCTGGAGAGCTCTTCTGAAGATGGTAAGAATTATCATTATTAGCCCATCAAAGAACATTATCATTATTAGCCCAGCAAAAGATACTGAGAAGAAGCTAGAAATTGCTCACCCGAGCCATGTCGTCAATATAGTTGATCTGGAGAGCTAAAAATATTTTTATATTTTTTTTGTAAAATATTTTTGGGAGAGATTTTGTGGCTCAATCGTTTTATTTTTTAAATTCTACAGGAGTTACCTTTTCTTTGCAGAGAGCGTCCAAAAGCCAGCATCGGAGCATAAAGATAAAGAAGCCGTCACTTCCATTAACATATCGAAGGAGATAGAAGTGATGTCATCAGGAGACAACACTTCAGAGATCATCAGCAAAGAAGGAGAAACCGTCATCAATGTGCCCAAGACCACTACGCTGCAGAAAATTGTAAGTTGCGTGGTTAGGACAATGTAGGCAGAATCACCTGATTGTCGCTTCAGAGAACACGTTAAGCCGTCGGTCCCGGTCGCTTTCTTACAGGTCGTTATACAAACCTTGTCAGAAGCTTATTAGCTGTGCTATTAGGCGGTTTAAAAACTCTGACACACTCATACTGAGTTCGGTTCGGAGGGCACGCTTTGAACCCGGTCGCTGTCTATGATACAGGACGTTACATAAACCATATCAGAAGCCGTGCAATTAGGTGGTTTAACAAATCTGACATCAGGGTTCTTCGGGTGGTAGACTCACAAACCCACTTGTTAAGGAGATAGAAGTGATGTCATCAGGAGACAACACTTCGGAGATCATCAGCAAAGAGGAAGAAACCGTCATCAATGTGCCCAAGACTACCACTGCGCTGCTGCAGAAAATTGTAAGTTACTTGGTTAGGACAATGTAGGCAGAGGTAATCCCGTTCATAATAACAATCTTATTGCAATGTAGGCAGAATCCCCTGATTCTCTGTGTCTCTGAGGACACAGAGAATCAGGGGTTTTGGAACCGTTTGCTGGTGGGCTACTGTCTTTGATACAGGTCTTGTGTACAGGTCGTTACAAAAACCATGTCAGAAGCCTATAAACTGTGCATTATCCATGTGCCCAAGACCACCCAAGACTACCACTGCGCTGCAGAAAATCGTAAGTCAGCTTCATTTTTATCCATCCGTAGCCGACAGATGGCGACACCACAACAAACACAAGTTCTGAAACGCGGAATCGAAGTTTTCTCAGCGATCTGCATATATACAAGTTCCAAACTTGTTCGGTTGGACTTCGGTCCCCTGCTCACAACACCCGACCAGGCAGCGGTTATCTACCCCACTCCCATCCATCATCACTAAGTCAATTGGCTTCAACTTCTATAACGGAGGTCCTAGGTTTGATTTCAAGTTTGTTTAGGACAATGCAGAGGTTGTATCGCCTGATTGTCTGTGCTTCAAAGAGCACGTTAAGCCATTGGTCACGGACGGTCATCGGGCCCTGAACTGGGAGTGATAGAAACTTCCATGCTGGATCGGGACTTCTCCCGGGCATACTGTAAAAATCGATTCGAGGGTTTCAATATTAAGAATTTAGTTGATGGGCTGACAACCTGTCTTTATAGCAATGGCAATTTACAGAACTATCTGGAATAACCCTCAAAACTTGGTAGACGTGGCGGAACGGGTCGTCGTATACGCTCTGCGTACCCCATTAGGGATAAAGGCGTGATTGCATAAAAAAAGGGTGCACTCCGGGAGGGCCGGCAGAAGCGAAAACTCAACAGATGGCGCTAGTAGGTTTCTAAAAAGCAACTCTCGCGGGTCGGCCATTTTACTTGGCCTCTGTTTGCATACAATTTGTGTGTGACCAGAGGTCAGGAGCTCTGGTCTGTAGCGAGTTCAAAATTTTTTACCCAAGTTTTTTACCCATCCCAAAATGTGCACAATACCGCTAAAGAATTAGATTATTATTTTGGACGGGATTATAACCACGATTATACTTCGTGTTTCGTCACTCGAGATTATTAAATAGCACTTAGTAGTATGCAACATACGCACCACCACATTTGCACTTATTTGAGAGGGTACTTAAAATTTTTCCCTCTATTAAATTTTATATTTTTCTCTGAGGGTAGTTCTGTTGCCCTAGCTCCGGCCTGGTACCGACCGATTTGTACGTCATTCGCAATTTTGTGCCGTACCACTAAGCACGAAAATTTTTAAAACAGTGAACCAGTTTTAGAAAAGGTTTAAAAATTTAAAATTATATCAAATTTCCTAAACGTAAACTCCATAAAGTGAATAAAATTGCTTTATATGAAAGTGAAAGTTAAGAATAATTGCAAAACTTGTGAAAAAATCGTAGTGTCGACATCGCGTTCGCATCGTGGGTTTTTTCACCATTACCGTCACTGCGGGAATTTCGACAATCTGGAAGATCTAGATGATCAGTTTGCGTGTAATCCGTTTGGGATTATATCTTACTGATTAAGATCATCCTATATACGATCTAGAAGACCAGTTTGCGTGTAATCCGTTTGGGGTTATATCTTACTGATTAAGATCACCGAATATACGATCTAGAAGATCAGTTTGCGTGTAATCCTGTGGGGGTTACATCTTACTGATTAAGATCACCAGCGAAAGCCGTGCTCATCGCCGGCTGAAGCTGCGCCAGGGTCAGCGTGATCGTACGCTACCGCCGCCGACGCCGCGGCGCTGTCGCCGCCTCGTCAGTCGTCGCCCCCGCACCCCCGCCGCTCCCCGCATCGCCACCCCGCCGCCGTGCTGCTGAAACGTTGAGTTCGCGTCGTGGAATGTTCACCGACACCGTCATCGCGGGAATCAAGATTCAATTCAGAAGGTACCTTTATTTATCATTATCACTTTATCAGTGATACCTATATTGCAAAAGAAGGCCGGTTCGTGTTCTATTCGTTTGGAATTTTACCTTACCGGTCATTTGCATACGTGATGAGGCTATTAGCTGTAAAACGTGTAAAAATAACGTCAATATACGTTTAAAATTACTATCTAGAAGATTAGTTTGCGTGTAATCCATTTGGGGTCACATCTTACTGATTAAGATCACACAATATAGGCCGCAAACTCTCCGCCTCGCTTGCGCGATGTCGCGCCGCCGCGCCCCGCGCCCGCGTGCCGCCTCGACTCGCCTCGCCTAGCAGGCAGGCCTCGCACTCGCGTGCACGGCCCGGACAAGCGGCTTGTCCGGGCCGGGCCCACTACCAGTATACGGCAAAGAAGTCCATCAATAATAGCGACTCGCTTTCAGTAATTTGCGACATCGGGTCTAAAAAGACAGTAAATGATGCAGCAGATGTCGCACGAAAATATTATCTACTACCCGCTTACTGTACACAAATCGCGGCTTTGATCGCAGGGAAATACTTATCTTATATTACCCGCTTACTGTAGGTATACAGATCGCGGCTCCATTGCTTAACACTAAGACCATGAAAGGCTGCCCTATTGGAAGCCATCACAAAGAAGCAGAAATAATTAACCCAGCGATCTCTTGCAATGTCGCTTGATACGCGATACAATAGCTGAAACCAGACCGCAAATCGATCGAATGATCAAGAAATTCAATTTTACCAATAGGTACACATTTATGCTGTAGGTGTACATCGTATGCTGCGTGTTATGAGTAGGTACCTACATACAAAACATGAATTCCGCCGCGCGACGAATCTTGGTACCAGCCTGGTAACCAGACTGACAAACAAACTAGCAGATAACTGACACAAGTTCCGGCTCTAAAGGGCCGTATTTTTCAGGTTTCTTCGCACTCACACTCACAGTGTTATTTTATTCATGTATATGAAAAATAAGATATCAAAAATTCGCTACGGTGGAATTTGAACCTGTGGCCTTCGGAATGCCGTCCCATCGCTCTACCAATTGAGCTAACGAGGCTTCCTAATCACTGCGTAGTAACGGCGACCGACACGCCGCCGCCGCCGCCCGCCTGCACCCGGCCACCTCCCGCCTCTACGAGGTCGTAGCTCGTTCGTAGCCGCAGCTCGTAGCGTTGGTATTACGTAACCGCTACTAAAGTGCCGTCGTTTCAATAGGCCATATTTGACAATTGTGACCTTCAGTACCCTTGAGGAAAATAGTGATGTACATGAGCGTCAAACATACGTAGCTAGTATTTCGAGCCGTTACTTGTTATTGAATTGGAAGTTTACTAGTTATTCTCAAGGGTCATGTATAGCTAGAGGTTGGTAGGTATGAAAGAGAGGGCAATATTCAACATTTGAATGTCGCTCAAATTTTACATTTATGTTAATTTTAAATTATTACGGCAAATTTCAGACGAAACTTTTTGATTTCTTGGAATATTATTTCAAGATATTTATGATTCTAAAGACAGAATGAGTGAAATATCTAGTTTTTTTATTTTTTTATTTGAGCGCTGGTAAAATGTTACTGCGTCTCCATCCTTCAAATATGGCCTATTGAAACGACGATACTGTAGAAACACACGACTGATAATGAATGACCGCACCACCTTAGGCTGGATCGACGGTCATAGTATAGAATATTCATTCATACCCTGTTGTACATACAACGTGCGGTTCCCGATCCGCCCGACTGTAGTGGCCTAAAGAGAGCTTATTTTTAAGAAGCCATAGGTTATTTTTATATGTATCGGAGCTCTTTTAAAATGCTTGTCGCATAAAGAAAAATGAGGTTTACTTTTAATGTCAAAAATTAAACCAGGAACAATGATTCAATCACTAACCGACTTCATTTAAAGTCGAGGATCTCTGTACCGCATGGTACTGTTATCAAATTAGAAAAAGATCTCGAAAGATAACTACCTACTTTCTTATCAAAGTACAATTTTTACCTATTATCCAGAAATTATTTGAAGTTCAAATTAAACTCTAAGCTAACCAATTACTTTAATGGTAGCACCCTACATCTTCAAAATAAAATTATGAAGACTGTATTGAATGCAATTTAACTTGCTGTTTTTTTTTTATAACTTTGTTTTATAATAGCTTAATTAATCACAAATAGAATGTTTTTGTCAAATGAAGCAGCTTTTGTCAAATGAAGCGACTTGTTTTACTACCGAAAACTTGTGCAACTTTTATAACAATTTAACTTATGATAATGTAATTTAACTTATTATATTACCTATATCATAACATAAACTAGCACAAGATAGCTTACCACCAGAAAATAAAAATTATTTTAAATTTGAATTGCTGATTTTTTAAACCATAACACGTTTTAACGTTCGTTAGTTCGCAAAACTCAAAGGCTGCTCACATCGGCATGATCAGCCGTTAAATATTATGGTTTACTTTACAAAAATCATTCGAGCAACAAAGTATTTGTCAGTAATGATAATGACACCCACCTTGGGGCGTCATCGGCGTGTCCCTCTGATTTGATTATGACAGATGTATGACTATTCCCTCTCTGCAAACAGAATTAGCACGGTGGTGGTAGAAAACTTATGAGGACTGTGGTCACTTTTAATGACAAGTGATAGTTACATAAACGAGATACACTCTGACGCCTCAACGTTTGGGGTTTGGAAGCAGCGTGTGATAAGAGCACACAGCAAGCGGTATATCGTCTGAGGACAAGAGTAAGCAGCACACAAACTACTGGGAACTGCTGGCAGCATCTTCCACACTCATGATCTTTGCCAAAGATCTTCTTTAGACATTTTCATTGTATGTTATTGTCAGGTATTGATTGCTGTGTATTGATAACATCGCTTATATAAACACTCATGGGTGGCATACAGTTTCCGTATTAATCTAAGTTGCTAAAAATATTTAGCAGCGGTGTGAAGATAATTTATTTTAAACTTTGCTAGCTACATCAAGACCAAGTACTTACAATTTTGTAGCAGTTGTAGCTGTGGATCAATCTAGCTAGACACATACATCCAAATGAATAACAAAAGGATGATGTTGGACTCAGTTTTATTTGTATTACCTATACAATAATAAAATAAATAACTTTCAATTTTGGCGGCCATTAGATTGATTTGTTTGAAAGATAATTAAACAAAAGATTTAAGAAATATGTATCATGGAATTGTGATCTTGATATTATTGCAGTTAATGTTAACTATCGACTGTCCAAACTATATCACACTAAAAATGTTACTGAGAATCGTACATGACGGAACCACAGAAATTGTAGAAGTACACAATTTACCTTGTCAGAGCTTGACCTTCTCTCCTAACCAACATCGTATTTTCTATATTTGCAGGCTGCAAATCTGCAGTAGCAGAAGGATTCCCGATTCCTATTCCGGAGGAAGGGATATTATCCCTCTAGTAATACTAATAGATTTTAATAATAACTCCCTCATCTATCAAATAACTGGGACAGTATACTAAATGTAAAATTTCTATCAAGAAAAGAACTGTGACTTGTTCCCAAAGGTACGCAATTCGGCTCTCTATTTGAACAGTTGTAAAGCTGCGCTAACCATACTGATCGGATCGGACATGAATATGATATTGTCTCGTTGCATGACCGTGTGCAGAGATTTTCTTATTTTTTTTGTAAAAAAAAAAAAAAGGCGTACCTATTTATATTTAGGCTGCGATCCGCGCCCTATAATATGACGTCACGTGGGATATACCAACCTCGTTTTTTAGTTCCTCTCGTCATGGTACCCCAGAAATCAGAATAGAACTATATTAAACGCTCTCTAACGTTCTCTGTAAGAAAGGCATATCGAATCAATGCAGAAAAATATACTTGCATAGTTAAGGGTAAAAAATATACATGCATAGTATTTTACTTACTATTTTACTTATAATTAAAATCTCAGTTTTGATTTAAACGTCCCAGACGTGTTCAACACAAACAGTTTTTATCCCTACCTTTCTTTTGGAGCTAAACCTAATAAATAAATAATGGACCTAGAACTAGAATGCTACCTGCTTAGGACATGATTCTTTCGTAATACGAAAAACTACTTATCTTAGTTTGAAAAAAAAAAAAAAAAAAAACACCTATTCGGCGTCAATGCAAAGCCGCTGGGTGAACAACAAGGTTACTGCTAAATTCTCGGACCAGATCTCTCGCTGGTACCAGCGTCAACCAGATCCGCTAAACCGTCTGCTGGTCTATTAACAGCGCTATTTTAGCTGATTTCCGTGACTGAAATGTGTTACGCGCTGATGGAACCTTGTTGGCCAGGAGCCATTCTTGATCAATATGATCCATAAAACTTAAGTTGTTATAATATCTATACTTATGTTCACATCTCGTATGCATTAATCATACCTATTTAACTAATGATTTATTTAGTTACTTTATTAACTAAACTATTGATTTAAAACAATCATATAACCTATTGATTTTAAATAATCATCACCTTATTTTGTTTTATCAGATCTACTGAATAACAAAATAACGCGTTCCTGAAACCTGTACTCGTAACTCTCAAAGTCTACTAAGTGCTATTTAATAATCTCGAGTGACGAAACACGAAGTATAATTAATGATTAAACGAACTTACCTGTATGTGAAGTTCTATCATAATTATACGAGTGTTTCGTCCGAAGAGATTATTAACACCCAACCCTCCCTAATCCCCATCATAAGGTTTCAGGAACCGATCTCAGGAACAGAATATCTGAACTTAATGACGTACAAATCGGTACCAGGCCGGAGCTAGGGCAACAGAACTACCCTCAGAGAAAAATATAAAATTTAATAGAGGGAAAATTTTTAAGTACCCTCTCAAATAAGTGCAAATGTGGTGGTGCGTATGTTGCATACTACTAAGTGCTATTTAATAATCTCTTCGGACGAAACACGAAGTATAATTTATGATAGAACTTCACATACAGGTAAGTTCGTTTAATCATTAATTATATTTATTGTTACCTCGATATTAATCGTGGTTATAATCCCGTTCAAAATAAACCACCGCGAAAGTCTAAAAACTAAAAAGTTTTCACTTCAAAAATGCTTACATTCTTTTTTGCTATAAATATTGTTTATGGTGTCTATTTCTTTTTTTCAGAAATCCCGCCTGAACACAAGTGAAATCACCATTAAGACTGCCAGCCCGTCTGAGTCACCTACTCTCGTCATACCAGAAGCAAAGGTAAGATTTTTATATTTATTCGAGGTGTAAAAGACAGCGTGCCAGAAAACAAAACTGATATGGGTTGCTCAGACAACGAAACTGAACTATACCGGGTGTAAGGGACAGCGTCCCGCAAACTGATAGGGGTTGCTCAGTCAACAATACTGAACAACTACCACCAGGGTATTTTTTTTTTCAGGAAAAAAAATATTTGCTTTTCCATACAAATTGTCTGATCGATGTGGTCATTTTGTATGAAAAAGCATTTTTTTTTTCATTTCCTGAAAAAAAAACCTGGTGGTAGTTGTTCAGTTTCGTTGACTGAGCAACCCCTATAAGTTTGCGGGACGCTGTCTCTTACACCCCGTATTATCAAGAAATAAAACAATATGACTTTCACATACATAATGACCACATAAATATGAAACAAAGAATAGTAGATTGGTCTGTGTACTTTATCCTTGGTCTACACCTTCCTCTCTACCTTTCCTTCCATGATGTTTGTTATGAATTCGTCATGTCGTATATGATGTCCCAGCATCTTGCCTCTTCTGTTTTCTACGATCTTAAGTATTTTTCTCTTCTCTTGGACCCACACCAGTACCTCTTCATTTGTCACTCTCTCTGTCCACTTTATTCCCTCCATTCTTCTCCAACACCACATCTCAAAGGCTTGTAATCTCTCCCTATCCCTTTTTGTCATGGTCCAGGTTTCACTGCCGTATAAAGCTATGCTCCACACATATGATTCGATGAACTTTTTCTTGATGTTTTTAGATATTCTTGATTTCAGTATTAAAAAAAAACGTATGTTGGCTTTGTATTAGAAAGCTTTTCTGCTTTTTATATCATTTGTTATTATGCTTCCTAGATATTTAAATCAATCTTTATTTGTTCTTCTGGGTTTGCTTCTGTTTCTGATTTAGATGTTATTATTATAACTATAAAAATAAGTAATAACTTTTACCTATAAGTACTTATAGCATTATCCCTACTGTATGCAACGCAATACAGACATTCCCCTCACCTTCTTACATTCCTACATAACCTGTCCTCCAAATTTATTCTAAAATTATCTATACTCTGTTCATTATAAAAAAAAAATTTTTGCCATATGTTGTTGTAAATAGAAATGTGCCAAAATGAAAACGATTTGTAAACATCCGGTCATAACACAGGCTTCAACTGAATGCTTAGCATGATCATTGGTTGTAATTCTTATAAAGTGATGAAGCGTTATTTTGTAACTACAGTCTTAAATGTTGCAATTAGATGTAATAGGATGTAATTAATAATTTTAAACTAATAAATTATACTTATTCTTATATTTCTTAGATGTGGCCTAATTTTATTTTTATTTTTTATTTCTATCTATGTTCCTTGGGTAAAATTGTACTGTTTAACCCTAAAATATGGTCAGCCATTTTATTACACATTACTTTGGTGTATTTATAGATGGGTGAATCTCCGAAGCCCAAGTTCGGGGCACAGGAAGTGTTCAGCTTGGATTCTGACGAGGAAGACGCTCCCCTAGGTAAGCCAGGCCTTAACATGAAACTGCCATTTCGCATTGCATCGCAAAAAATCTGCGATGCTCACTTTATAGGATAACTAGATTACCACCCCGCGGTTTAATGAGATTTAAAAAGTAGCCTATGTCCGTTTCCAGGTTACCATCTATCGTCCTGCCAAATTTCATCAAATTCGGTTCAGCCTTTTAGGCGAGAAAGAGCAACAAACTAACAGACTTACTTTCGCATTTGGATTTTTTATATTTTTTTCGTTATCTGTTTTTTTTTGTAGTTAGGTGGGATTTCAGCCAAAAGTGCTCTATTTCTCGTTTTAGTGGTCACTTATCTCTCCATAACTAAGGCAGGTATCGTTGGATTCGTCATGATCTCCAGATGACGGTACAGTACGTCTTAGTTCCGAAAACCGAGCCAAAGTGGTACTTTTGACGTCACAATTACAAATATATAGCACATTATAACATTTCTAAAACTTCGTCGAAGAAAATATTAGGAAAACTCGAAAATGTTTTTGACTGAGTTGAGTTTATTTTTTACTTTAGATTAAAAACTACTCAAAGGATATTTGTATTATTTATTGCTAATAACTTATATAGTAGGTACTCCTTGATTACGGACCAGTAGTCCTTGCAGTGATGAAGTGGTGGTGGGGGGCGAGGGGAGCAATCAAAGATGGTGTACAAAGACAAAACAAAATTTTACTACTTTCCTTAAAACATGCCTTATGTGGGGTCTCAAATAAAAGGGCTCATTGAGTAGGTTACAATTATATAGCACACTGTAATTTTTATAACACTGTGTTTAACAAATTATTAGAAAACCTAAGAAAATGCTGCATCTCCGAGTTAACTTTTAACTACTATAGATGAATAACTACTCGAAGAATTTTAGTAATATTTATTTTGAATAATCAACTAAAGTTTCTAAATATGGATCAGCAATCAAAAATGGCGAACAAAGAATTAATGAAATATATTGTCGCAGATCAAACCAGCTCAGTAGTTAGTTGCTCTAAAGTTATAAAAAATACCTTTGGGAATTGATAATTATTGAAACTAAATTATTATTATTATTGCTAACATCAAATAAATGCTTGGGTAGTGACAGATATGCGGAAATGCATGTCAGTAAATATTGAAAAACCTATATTTTACAATTTATCTCACCTATTTAAACAAATACGTGGCAGATGTCTATAAAATAAACTTAGAACACATTATAAGCTTTAAAAATTCACTAACAGTTTCGAAATTGATGCATTACTTTAAATAAAAAACGAAAATTCGAAACCATTATTGTATGCCATCTTTGCTTGCTCCCCTCGGCCCCCTTCACCACTTTATCATTGTATGAACTACTGCTCCATAATAAGGAACTATTGATAATTATTTTCCACAATTTTCTCACAAGCCCTTAGGCATACTTTTTTTTTTTTTTTCTTTGTACCGCCATCTTTATGACGTCAAAGAACCACTTAGGCTTGGCTTTCGGAACTAAGACATACCGTACCGTCATCTGGAGATCACGACGAATCCAACGATACCCGTCTTAGGTATGCAGAGATACGTGACCACCTCCTTCATAAGTACCGCCGTAGTTGTTCAATTTATTTGTCTGAGCAACCTCTATCAGTTGGCGTACTGACTAAACAATGTATATTCTCTCAACATGACTCTTTAGGATAGCCACACGTAATTTGTAGTTTTGTATGAGGACTCTTTTTTTTTTTCAATTCTTCTCATTTTTTTTTTCCTGATATTTGCACATTTTTTTAATACATATATAATGAAGTGCAACTTCTTTAGGCGCGTTGAGAGTAAAATTTCAAGGTCGCATCACGGAAATACGTCACGCACTCAGTCATGCAGTCGAAACGGAAGTCGAAACGTAATGTCAGAAATGTCAAAGAAGTTTCACTTTTAACACGTGTGCTCGGCACTCACGCTCTTTTTTTTATAGTACGGTATCTAATTTCATATTTATTTATTTCGCTAGCAGCGCCTTCGCCCTCTGCCCCCGCGCCGGCCGCGGAGCCCGAGAAGCCCCATAACAAGTGTATCAACAGCTCATGTACCAGCGCCCAAAATGTGCCCTTTTACCCTGCCGACCCCGCTACGGCTGCCTTCTACGACAGCCAGAAGAAGAAACGGGCTATGGTCTGCCAGATGTGCCTCTATGAGAAAACACAGAGAGCATTGGTAAATTCTATATTCAGTCAATATTGTGCCTTTCTTCCCTGCCTGCCCTGCTAGGTTCTTCTAACACAGAAGAAGAAACAAGCTATGGTCTGCCAGATGTGCCTCTACGAGAAAACGCAAAATGTATGGCTTTTATATAATCACTAGCTTTCTGTCAGCGGTGTCACCCGCTGCTAAATAAGATTTTAGGAGGAATGGTGTCCTTTCCCGCGGTAGTCTATGTTAGGGTGAACGTAGCTTTCTCATACACACAAAAATCCACAAATACAAATCTTTCCTCTTTATAATATTAGTATAGAAGATAGACTATACTATAATCATGCTCGTAAAAAACATAAACAAAAAAAACAATTTCAACAATAATGTGCGCAAAGGCGGTCTTATCGCTTAGATCTCTACCACACAACCTTTGGGTAGAGGAGATTAGTATTGAAACAGAGCAGTGTATAAAACTAAACAGAAGAAAGGGTAATTAATCAAGATATGATAAGTACGATGCCGAGTCACATCAGAAGTTCATAAAACTTCATAAGAAGTTCACCAAAAAGAGGCGTTTAGGTTCGTTTAGTCTACTGTCCAAAATCGTTAACTTCCTAAGTGGGTATTTCCAAATAGCCAACTTCCCAAAACGCTAGTTTTTCGATCTCTAAATCGAAATGAAACCGTAAAGTAAATGCCGTGGGTTCAATAGGCTATTTTCCTACTAGTCAAATCAGCAACTTTTTATTTTAATAATTATAAATATTTTAATTTTTCTGTTAAATCGCTTTTTTGTATGAAAATTGTGAGTTATGACGTCACTGGCTTGTAAATATTGACTACTCAAATCAATAACTTCTATACTTCTAAATTCCATGCCTGTTCTCTTTTCGCACAGACTCTATAAACGTCTTGAATTTTTTTAGCCTCCCAGTCAACATGCCTATTCAATCCCACCTGAGTAAAACTTTTAGCCTCCTTTTTTCAATTTCTCAAGGTTGTAGAGTATCGTTATCTGTATAATTCTATCATAATCCCGACCCTCGATTGCCGAAGAGCCTCCTTAACTCTACGAGTTTCTTTAAAAAATACGCTCTAAATTGTTATCATTTCAATTTTCAGAAACTAGTGGAAGGCATCAGAAACTTCACTCCGATCCTGGCTCTAGAAGAGGTCCGCAGCATGCAGGAGCTGGTCGAGATATCTGACTCTGACTCTGACGACGAGGGCGCCTCTGACATTGACTCTCGAGACAAGATCGGTCTCGATAATATACCGTGAGTAGATAGATTGATGTTATTGCCCCATATTGTGATACCATAAGTAATACAGGAGCTGTTCGAGATATCTGACTCTGACTCTGACGACGAGGGCGCCTCTGATATTGACTCTAGAGACAAGATCGGCATTTTGCCGGAATCTGTAGTAATATGTTTTTTATCTTTCTACAGTATGTTGGAGCGTCAGTTGTCGGAGATACTGAACGAGACGTGGCAGAGGTACAGGATGGACGCGCGCATACAGCACGCGCAGGACGAGCTCAATGCGGACCTGGAGAGACTAGAGAGTGAGTCATATATGTAAAACGATCATGTCTTTACGGCTCTTTTACACATCTATCTGTTTTCGTAAAATGTCGCGCTCACTACGTTTGCGTAATGTATGAATTGCGAGTTACCTAGACTAGAGGGTCGCGTAACGTAATGATTAGGTTTTCGTGTCGTATGGCTAAACTCAAAAACTCAATCCACTCGAACACCGTAGCGTGCGCGACAACTATATTTTTTTTTTTGTGTAATGTCGCGCTCGCTTTGCTCGTGGAACATTTATCATTCTATTAGTTACAGTTTTGGAGATTTCACTTGTGGCGGACCGCCACTAGGACCCTTAGCCCCAATAAGAGTATGCATCCCTGCTTTGAAACATCACAATACATCGCTAAACCTTTCTGTACAGAGGAGAGCGCAGAGGTGAATGCGATGTTGGACGAGTGCCAGCAGGCGACGGACAAGCTGCGCGGCGACCTGTACGCCACCTTTGACGCGGAGCGGCACCACCTGCCCGCCATAATCATACACGACACCCCCGACAAATTTGTGAGTCATTTTCATAAAGATATTAATAAATAGTAGATTTTATCACATGGGAGCAAAATTATATTTTTTTTGAATCCAAAGTGAAGTGAGGGATTCTAGAGTAGAATTCTGAACGTAGCGAGGGATTCAAAGTACGTCGCCCGAGCCAAAAATATTTTTGCTCCTGAGTGATACACTCTACTTTTCATCCCCATCTATAAGAAAAAAAGGCCCTTAACTAACACTTGTAGCTGTAAATATTATATAAAATGAATGTTATAGGTACTTTCACTGCTAGAAGAATTATTTAATAATTCGTAAAAAGAGTCTAAAACACGGGCTCCCTATAAAACCCTGCTGCCTACGTGCCGTAGTTCGTGCATTTTCATTTTGTTTTTATATTTTTTTAATCAGCCGTCGCGCAGTCTAACCAGCCAGTGTTTATTCATACCATAATTTGAATTCGACATCTAACTATTTTGTTTTCGTTCCGCGTTATGCCAAATCAAGGAAAAAAATAAAGATGTTCCAAATTCAAAAAATGCGATTAAAAGTTCTTTTAATCTTGGGCAGATAAAAATCTCGGAGAAAAATGACTTGCTTTGTGCACTTGTTGTGATATCTACTAATTTTATTAAAAGTACATTTCTTTTTCAGTACTTATGCCCTGAAGCAAAAATAATGGCACAAAACGAGGTGAGAAATGCTACGATATAACGTTACTCTGCAAGATAAAAATGGAGTGTTTTTATGCAGTAAATAACGGGTTGAAGAAAACAATTCTGTCCAAAGGGAATGTAACATTATTGGCATAGTGTGAATTCGACGCGACTCTTGTATTTTACAAAATATTTCGGCGCACGGTTTGACCTAAACTATTCTATTCTACACGTAAATACAAACCTAAAATATACTTGGTGGTTTTTGTCTAAAGTGTCACATTACTGGGATATTTTCATTTTAGGATTGATTTTTTGAAATTCCGATATCTTTGATTTAAAATATCTCAGTAATTTGACGTTCAAACAAAAAATTACAAAGGATAATTTCGGTTTTATTGTGCGCCGCGACATTGATAAAAAAAATATAAGTGTCGTTAAGTAAAGTATACATTTACACTATGCCAGGCCCCATACAAAAATGTTACATCCCCAATAGGATGTAAACCTACGAACAACTTTTTCCAAGGAACATAAACCAGAATATGAAAAAAAAAGTGGGACCAATACAAATAGTGCCAGCAGAGCGATCGTATTGTATGGAAGGTCCTTTTTTACATTATGTCGACCTATGTTCCTTAGGGAAAGTTGTTCAGTTTCATGGCTAGATTCACACCCTAAAGTTCGGTCAGCATATTTTTTACACCTAGTATATGCTTATTTTTTCAACACAGATGTCGGGCAAGCGTCGTTTGTCGTCGGCGAGCGAGAGTCAAGCGAAGAAACCCGCCATACAACCCGCCATACCGCTCGCCAACACTCAGAAAAAAGAGGTAGCAGTTAAGACCGAGGTAATATGAAATTTCATTACAAGACCAAATTTCATTTCATTAAAATGAGATTTCTCTTCAATTCTATCTAAAATCTAACATACAGTAAGGGACAGTTTATATCAACGTAGTATATAATTATATTATATTATACTATATGGCTTAACACATAAGGGTTACTTAGTCTACAAAACTCAAAAACTTCACCTGGAAATTCTTTCAGGAAATAAATTATTTTTGATTTCCCCATACAAAATATCACCTCCATCTGGCAATTCGGTATGATAAGCTGTATCTAGCCGAGCCGAAAAGTAGCATAACTTTTTTTGTGTAAAGTAAACTATTCATTCTACGTTTCGGCTCGGAACATAGTGTTTTTGCCATGCCTTTAAAAATCATAATTAATTAATTGATAACAATTTACTATTATAATGATGTAAATATTCTTCAAAATAGATGATCTATCAGAAAAAAATAAGAAACCGATACCTTAGATACAGTTTCTCATACCGAATGGGAAAGAGAGCCAAATTTTTGGCCCCTATAAGTCAAACTTGAATTTAAACTCAAAAACACAAGAAAAACTTAAAATTGACACAAAGAAAATCCATTAAAAGTGATTATATACTAAAACTAGACTGAATTATCTAACTACCTATATATTGCAGGTACCCGAACCGGAGACGGATCTGAAAGCAGCCGACACATCAAAACTTGATGACGATGTAAGTAATCATCTTTTTAAAACTCTCACGGTTAACAACATTAGAATTATTAAAAACGGGAGTTTACCGTAGTTTTCCATTTTTGTATGAGTGTATGGCTAAAAAACATAAATATATCTAATTTTAGCGCTCTACGTGTGCCCAAAGTCCAGAACTTCTATCTTAGTCACACTCTTAATTTTTTTCTAACAGAAAGACATATCCGTGGTGAACCTATCAGCGGAGGCTGCGCCGGCGGACCTGCCCCCGCCCGGCGAGACCGTCAGGGCTCCGCTGCAGGTCAACCAGACTATCTACGCCATGAGACACGCCTTCGGATCCTGGATCAAGGCTAGAGTCCTTGAAGTCACCCCTAAAGGAACCTCAGTAAGCAATCTCTACTATGTTCAAAGTTTACACTAACGACAGTCGCTTCGCTGTCGTAATCTCCTAGCAAAGTTGTCGCTACCGCTACGCGCTCGTATTTCATAGTGCAGGAAATATGAATGTAAAACGCCTTCGCGGTCCTGGATCAAAGCTAGGGTGCTCGAATTCACCCCTAAAGGATCCTCAGTAAGTAACTTTTCTAGATTTACACTAGCGACAGTCGCTTCGCTATCGCAATCTCTTTGCAAAGCTGTCGCTATCGTTACGCGCTCGACTCGAGTTTTATAGTACAGGAAAGATTCTATAATCAGACCATCTACGCCATGAGACATGCCTTCGGGTCTTGGTCTTGGATCAAAGCTAGTCCTTGAAGTCACCCCTAAAAGATCTTCAGTAAGTAACCTCTACTATGTTCAAAGTTCACACTAACGACAGTCGCTTCGCTGTCGCAATCTCTGAGTAGAACTGTCGCTATCGCTACACTTTCGGGTTTCGTGGTATAGGATTTTAGTTCTAATTTCTTTTAAACATTTATTCCTCAGGCTAATGCGCAGAACTTCACAATGTGCCGCGTTAAGTTTGAGAATAAAACTTCAAGAAACGCGTACAAGCTTCTACCAGCGCGCTGTCTAGCGTACTTTGAGCCGTCCAACGTTAGGATGACTATAGGTAAGAGAGATCTTTTTATATTGGTACATAGATAATTTATTTTTGAGCATGTTGAGATGGACAATTCACATGTGATGTCGAGTTAGAGTAGCATAACATAGCATTTTGGGTGTAGTAAAAGTAGACAAAGATATATGGGGTGTCCAATAAGTCAAGGATGATATTGATTGATAGGGAAACTCATGACACAAGTCACTAAATATTGACTAAAATCATTACCTGTCATTTTCTATCACGAGAGAACATAAAGCAAAGAAACAATTTTAGTAAAGATTTAGTTTAATCGTATCCTCAAGGAATTCGTACCACTGAAGAACTTTTCTTAGTAGCTTTTCTTAGGATCATGTAGGCCCAATACGGATTGGTCGACTTCACACACAACCTTTGAATTTCTTCGTAGGTGTGTGCAGATTTTCTCACAATGTTTTCCTTCACTGTAGAAGCGCCGAATAAACGTAAATAATATGAAATTCAACAACTGGTACGTGGTGGGATTCGAACCACGAACTGCACAGGAGGCAGCGGCCCTATCCACTACACCATGGGACTTACAGATGTAAATAGCATGATATTCTAACATAATGTAAACGTTGCAGGTACCCGTATAATAGCGTTGTTCAAAGACACCAGCGCGGATAAATCTGGCAAGCGCGAGTCGTTCTACTCGGGCGTGGTCGCTGAGGTGCCCAACCCTGTCAATAAATATAGGTTAGTCCTATTTTCCATGTATTTATATGAAAACGTAGGTATTTGTAAATTTTAAGTTTTATCTCATGCCTGGTGTTTTAATGTCCTTTACACTTACACCTGATATGTCAATGAATTCGGCAATTGGCTGTTTCGTGTTTACCAGTCCGCGAACTGGTTTTTCAAAACGCTCAATGGCCGAAATAAAATGACATTATCGGGGATTGCGCGTTTTGCATTTGCCAATCCGCGATGTGTGCCTTTTTTCCGGCCAATGGGCGATTTCGGGGATTGTGCGTAACATATACACCATGACAAGATACTATCCTAAACAATCCTATGCATCTATTTATATGACAAACAACCTGTCTATCAATTCTTTCTTATGATAACCATTACCTATACAAACAAATACGTCAACCTCACTATCACTATACAATACAACTATACAAATACAAAGACAAGAAGTAGTGCGAATAAATCTGGCAATCGCGAGTCGTTCTACTCGGGCGTAGTCGCTGAGGTGCCCATCCCGGTTAACAAATACAGGTTATTTCTATGGCTCATAATGCTATCTGTCTAACCTAAACAGTCGCAGCTATTTGTATACTCACATGATAACCGGCCTATGTATCTATTTGAAAGGCAACCAACTTATTTTTTAATACGATGATAACCAACCTCACTATACAACTATACAAGATACAAGCGCGGAAAATTCTGGCAAACGCGAGTCGTTTTACTCTGGCGTCTTCGCTGAGATGCCCAATCCTGTCAATAAATACAGGTTAGTACTGATATGGTGTGCAATAAGAAAACTAACTAATCTTAGGTTGGTTATCATGTGAAAAGAAAAATAGCCCGCCCCGTTTACATACCGGGTGTAAGAGACAGCGTCCCACAAACTGATAGGGGTTGCTCAGTCAGGGAATTATGATAACCAACCCTATCTACATATTCATTTGATAACCAATCTAACTAAACCAACCTAACTACCAAAGCCAAAGCTTTTATTTTTTTGTGCAACTTACTTTGCGGGGTGTAAAGGACATGTTCCAGCAAGCTAATAGAGGTCGCTCAGTCAACGAAACTGAATAACTTTCAGGAAATGTTTATTTTTTCAAGTAAAACTTCTTTAGGCGTGTTGAGAGTAAAATTTCATGGTCGGGTGACGGAAATACGTCAAGAATGGAAACGGGACTTCCGTTGCCATTCGTGTGTGAAATGTCAAAAATGTCAAAGAAGTTTCACTACAACATACGTGTGCTCGGCACGCACGCTCTTTTTTTCCCATAAAAAATGTACCCTGATAAAACAGCTTGTATGGAAAAGCCAATTTCATTTTCGATGCCTGTGAAACCCGAAGTGAAGTTTGCAGGAAGCTGTCTCTTATACCCGGCGGTCCAATATAACATGGTAATTCCTGTCAACCCACAGATACCTGGTATTCTTCAATATAACATGGTAATTCCTGTCAACCCACAGATACCTGGTATTCTTCAATATAACATGGTAATTCCTGTCAACCCACAGATACCTGGTATTCTTCAATATAACATGGTAATTCCTGTCAACCCACAGATACCTGGTATTCTTCAATATAACATGGTAATTCCTGTCAACCCACAGATACCTGGTATTCTTCAATATAACATGGTAATTCCTGTCAACCCACAGATACCTGGTATTCTTCAATATAAGATGGTAATTCCTGTCAACCCACAGATACCTGGTATTCTTCAATATAACATGGTAATTCCTGTCAACCCACAGATACCTGGTATTCTTCAATATAACATGGTAATTCCCGTCAACCCACAGATACCTGGTATTCTTCAATATAACATGGTAATTCCTGTCAACCCACAGATACCTGGTATTCTTCAATATAACATGGTAATTCCTGTCAACCCACAGATACCTGGTATTCTTCAATATAACATGGTAATTCCTGTCAACCCACAGATACCTGGTATTCTTCAATATAACATGGTAATTCCTGTCAACCCACAGATACCTGGTATTCTTCGACGATGGCTACGCGCAGTACGTGTCACATTCCGACACTCGTCTCGTTTGCGAGTTCTCAGCGTTAGTATGGGAAGAAGTGCATCCCTTCTCCAGGGAATTCGTCAAAGAGTATCTGGTCGCTTACCCTGAGAGACCGATGGTCAGGCTGCATACTGGACAGAGCCTTAAGACTGAGTGGAACGGTGAGTGTCAAAATATGTTCGATTAACAATTTAAGGGTTAAAAATTTGGGTCATATTTTATTAAGTAGTTTATTTATTTACGTTTGTTACTTCTGTATATCTGCTAGAGGTAGCAGATGGACAGAACTTGCAGAAAAAAGAGTTACTTTCGCATTTACTACAAATATAAGTAAAGGATTCACTACGTGAATGATTGACTTTGATATAATATCTACGATATTAATCGGGACCAACGGCTTAACGTACCGTAACGTACCTTCCGAAGCGCGAGTTACATGGCCCGGATATGGCGACGGTTGCTTAATATTCGTTATCAGAACGAATAAGCACTAACCATTTGACCAACGAGCGCTTCATAATAATAAAATCCTCTATTGCAGGAAAATGGTGGCTATCCCGAGTGACGCAAGTAGACGCGTCTCTAGTGCAAGTGTACTTCGAGCAGGACAAGCGCACGGAGTGGATCTACCGAGGGTCCACCAGGCTCGCACCATTGTATTTGGAGCTACAGAACGCCGAGAAACATAGGGCTAGGATACCTAGGAACAGAATGCAGAATAAGGTTAATAAATTGCGGAAAGCTTACAGTAAGGTAAAATACGTAATAGATAGCTTACAGTACGGTAAAATTTGTTTTAGATAGCTTACAGTAAGGTAAATACGGATAGCTTACAGTAGGGTAAAATTCGGATTAGATAGCTTACAGTAAGGTAAAGTATGGAATAGATAGCTTAAAATGAGGTAAATTGCTGAATAGATAGCCTACAGTAAGGTAAATCGCAGAAAAGTAGGTAGGAGATTAGAATAGATAGCTTATATCAGTCTTAAGCGCACGGAGTGGATCTACAGAGGGTCGACCAGGCTTGCACTGCTGTATCTAGACTACAAGCCGCCGAGAAGCAAAAGGCTAGAATACCTAGGAACAGGATGCAGATGAAGGACATAACGGGACGAACGAAGTATATAGGTAAAGTAAATAAGTAACTCAAGTTAGGTGAAGTTAAAGACTGAGCTCACGGAGGTTTCAACCTGTGAGTCGCAGCCCCGCAAACTTTGCTAGACTTATCGCGTAGTACTAAGAGATTTTATAGGCCCGTATTTATAATCAGCTCTCAAGAGTGACAGCGAGTTTGAGTTTGAATCAGAAATGTAATTTTAGTACAAAATGGCCTGTCAAATCCACACTTTATATTATTGCTCTCAAACTTGAGATCGCTTTATAATTACGAGCCATAGTATACTGAGTTGACCCTTTTTTCGCAACTTTCATTTTCCAGCTTTTGGATAAATAATAATGAATATTTTTGTTTTGTTTTTGCAGTTGAACATGCCGTACGTGGAGTACACGCGGCTGGACGAGCAGACCGACGCCAACAAAACAAGCGAGGCGCAGGTGAAGGCGCAACAAGAGGTATGTATATATATTTTTTTTAATTAAGAATGACATAAACATTATCATTACAGCAATTTAGCCTTATGCGACAATGTTAGGAAAGAACAATCATGTTTTGGATATACTTGCAACGCTACCTTTTCAAACTAAGTTGAAATTAATCATATAACACATTCTTTTACAAACATAACAAATTGTCATATTCCATGCGAAACAACAATATGCAAAGTTTAATATTTCCGCATATCAAAAAAACTGTCCAGGAAAGTTGTACCAGAGTTCATAGATGTCGTCTTTTTAAATTTCGAACAAGAAATAGTACATTGTGTCTGAGGCATGGAAAATAAGCAGTTACAGGACGAGTAGAGTTTAAAGTCCGAGCTGAGTTTAATAATTCGGGTCAGGCAACTGCTTTTTCCGCCGAGGCATACATAGTGCTGTTCTAAAAAAAATGCACGGAAATTAAAAAAAAATATATGTTTGCATTCCACTCCTTCCTACTCAATAGATACACAATTTCCCACATTGTCGTATTTTTTTCGCTTTTAAGGCAAAGGTTGCATATTATGGCGTACAGCCTAAGTACCTAGTTGGTCCACACAAATGCAAATCCATGAAACTAAACGAAAGTGTAAGAAAAAAATGCCGCGTGGTCGAATTTTAAAAAGACGACAACAATTAAAAAAAAAGACTTTGCAGGACATAGTGCCCCAAAGCCTAACTCCTACACTCCGCCCTATCTTGACTCTCTGATGCAGTTTTTTTTGTTCCAAATTCGAAAAAGACGAATTCTATGAAGTTTTTTTTTTAAATGTGAGACACCGTAAATGTCAAACTTCGCGTATTGATGTTGCATATGGATCAAAAATCAAAATATATTTTCACTTGTCATGCTCGTTAAGGGGCTTCCTGAATGATTTCGGCCGTTTTCATGTGGTATAAAGTGTATCTTAATGTTACTTAAAAAAAATCGAAAAATATTTGTTGTAACTGGGTTCCACAAAGCAATAGGTACACTAATTTGATACATCCTTACAACGGCTAGATGGCCCGAACGAGAGCACGTCAGTTTTTCAATCTACACATCACAGGTTCGAATTCGGGTAATGAGGTGTTCGTTTAGCGTTTTTTATTTTATTATTGTTATTATTATTGTTAGCCTGATGTGTCCCACTGCAGGGCAAAGGCCTCCCTTCTCTTCTTCCATTTATCCGTTTATTCGTTTTTTATTTATTTTATTTTTATCCCATTTTATAATATATTCTTATATAAATTTTGCTTTTAGAAAACAATTGAGATTAGGACGTTCTGGATTGAAATGAAATCTTAAAATCTAAAAAATAAATTGAGGATTAAAAAATAATAATTAAGAAACTAAAAAAAATATAGATATCATAGTAAAAGTTGTTCAGTTTAATGGTATTAACATGTCTGCAAAACTTTCAATGCACCGGTCATAGGTTGAATCGTAATAGTACATTACGATATAAGTGCGGTGGGTTGATCATTACAGCCGAGGCGATATTGCTAGCCCGAGCCGCAGACGAGGCTGTAATTATCAAACTGCACGTATGTCGTACGACGTTTTATAACATATTTGCGAGGAAATAAATCGAACTAGATAAAAAAAATTAACAATACAGCGATAAGAAAAAGCGCGCGGAATAATTTTTACTTATTCACAAATTAGGATGCGCGCCCATCAACGCTTTCTTTTTTAAGCCATAGTACAAAGAAACAAAAACCAGCCAGTATTACTAATAAAGAATTTTTTTTTTTTTTTTTTTTTACAGATAAATGGTTGTAATTTATTGTAAAAATTAATTAAATCAAAAGAATTAACTCGTGCACAAATAATTTTTCTCCTCGACTTATTCACATGCCCTCGCCCGCTCGGAGAAAAATGACTTGGTTTATGCACTTGTTGTCATAATATCTTCTATTTTTTTTAACAACTGGTACATTTGTGTGTATACAGCTAGTTACATTAAACACTTAACAAATATATGGTTCCTGGTCCTCAAACTAGGATCCCCTGTACTATGAGGGACCAGGTCCATGTAATATTTCCAGGTAATATTTATTAATTTGCATGCACTTTTTTGAGAGAAGCACTGTGTATGCCTCGGCGAAAAAAGCATTTGCCTGACTCGTATTATTCAAATCCTAGGCAAATCCGCTTTTTTGGTAAGATTACCATGTACTATCAAGCTCGAGTCATTTTGTATGGGATAGCCAATTCATTTTTTACATTTCGACCTATGTGTATGTTTGTCAATTTCCCACGCTAATTTGAACCTTATCCCGTAGGAAATACGTCGCCAACGTGCGGTCGCTAAGAAATCAACCACACCAGCCAATGTACCGGTACAACCACCCAGCGGGAACCTGGACGCCGTCACCAGCAGAGTCGTGGTGAGTATCCGTGCTCCGGAGGGCACGTTAACAAGCCCGCCAATGTACCGCCGGTACACCCACCCAGCGGGAACCTGGACGCCGTCACCAGCAGAGTCGTGGTGAGTATCCGTGCTCCGGAGGGCACGTTAACAAGCCCGCCAATGTACCGCCGGTACACCCACCCAGCGGGAACCTGGACGCCGTCACCAGCAGAGTCGTGGTGAGTATCCGTGCTCCGGAGGGCACGTTAACAAGCCCGCCAATGTACCGCCGGTACACCCACCCAGCGGGAACCTGGACGCCGTCACCAGCAGAGTCGTTGTGAGTATCCGTGCTCCGGAGGGCACGTTAACAAGCCCGCCAATGTACCGCCGGTACACCCACCCAGCGGGAACCTGGACGCCGTCACCAGCAGAGTCGTGGTGAGTATCCGTGCTTCGGAGGGCACGTTAACAAGTCCACCACAACAGTTCCATCAAAATTGTTTTCCATTTTCATTCCATTTTAATTTTGTAATATTTAAAATTAGAAAATGTTATGAAAACTGGTAGGGGTTGTTTAGTCAACGAAACTAAATAAACTCATCATCATCTCCCTAGCCTTCTCCCCTATCTCTTGGCGTCGGCTACCTAATCTTGGGGATTGAATGAGGGTACTGGATTTTACACAGAGCGACTGTCATCTGACTTCCGCAACGAAACTAAATAAACTATCACCAGGAAATGAGATTTTTTTTTTGCTTTTCTATACAAATGGTCTGATCGAGGTTATTTTGTACAGGAAAGCCGAAATTAATTATTCATCTCCTGAAAGAATTTCCTGGTAAAAGTTGTTCAGTTTCGTTGTCTAAGCAACCCCTAACAGTTTTCGGTACGCTGTCCCTTACACCCCGTATAATCTAAAATATCGATTCATAAAAAGATAAAAAATACAGCTGCTTCATATAAAATTGATTCAACTCGTAAATTATACAAAAATGTTTCACTTGCTGGACTGGAAGTGATAGAAAAACATTTAATGTGCCAGCTGCATCTGCTGTAAAAACCAGCTAAGGGATTCGAGAGTTTCAGTTTTTGCAATTTAGGCGATGGGCTGACAACCCGTCACTGTAGCAATATATATATAATCATCTGTAATAAGTAATAACCCTCAAAACTTGACAGACGTGGCTGAACGACGTTTAGTTAGGTCGTTCTCGCTCTGTCTACCCCGTTAGGGATAAGGGCGTGATTTTATGTACGTATTTTTCACTTGTAGAAGAAAATAAAGAATTTTATTAATTTTATTTTAAATATAATATGTACTGCTATCATCGGTTCGTGGAGGGCACAATTTAACTAATCTCGACTAAAATTTATTGCCGTCCTTTTCTGTTCTCTCATGACAGAAAATGATAGGTATGGACTTATATTAATTAAGTCGTGATTTTTGCAACTACGAATTGCTGCCATTAACGATGGAACCTTTTCCCTTTATAGTACTACACGCCAAAGAACGCGGTGAAGCCTTACAAGATGACGTCACACACGTGCGGTGCCAAGTGCAGGCGCACCGACGTACTGGCACTCAAGGACCTCAGGACATACAACCCGCTCGCCAAACCACTGCTTAGTGGCTGGGAGAGGTAAATATATGAATGATTAAGCACACAACATATCCAATAAACCAAACGAACCGACCAAACTTATCTAACCAACCAAAACAACCAATCCAACTAACCCAACCTATCAGTCCAACAAACCAATTCTACCAACCCAACCTATCCTACCAATAAATCCACAGAACCAACTAACCTGACTTTTCTGTCCAACCAACCTCTATCGATTTAACCAACTTCTAACCTTCCAACTCAACCAACCCAACCTATCTAATCTACCCAGCTATCTATAGTGTAACAAGATGACGTCACATACGTGCGGTGCCAGGTCCACTGGTCCACGGAGCACAGTTTAAGAAACTCTGCACTACAGTAATCCGGGCAGTAAAGAGTCGACGGGGACAAAATGTTGCAAATTGCCGCAAAGTATCCCGTCACCCGTCAAGCCGGATGGTGTAGTGCATCGTTTCTTAAACTGTGGTCCGGGCACCCCGGGGGGTCCGCGAGCGAGCGCATGTCAGGGGTCCGCGGTCTCGTCTCGTTTATGGACCATTGCACATGCTAGTAAAACTCTCAAGCTAATAACATTCCGGGTTCAATAATGTAACGCTTGCGATGAGTTAATATACCTCTGCAATATCATGGAATCTCGCGCTCGCTACGCTCGCGATATAAGTAAATGTTCCTTTAACAATAAAGTGAAAATATGAGTTAATAATACTCTGTCAATAAAGTAAAACGTCGCGCTCGCTGCGCTAAACTCTTCACATCGCGAGCACAGTAATGTGAATGTAAAATCATTGTATGTTTCTATTATTTACCGAGTTTCCTTACTTTTCGCCCAACCCTAAGAAAATGCTGCCTTGGATACTGCTACGAAAGTAGTTGTATAAAGTAAACAAACAAATACGCATGAAAAAACAAGACCATCATTCCCGCCACTTAAGGGTCTATGTGCTCGCGGCAACTGTCCCTTTCAAACCAATGACAGAATGCGCGCTCTGTCCTTTTCTAGCATGGGGCTGTTTCAAGCCGATTTCATATATTTTTGCATATATCTCAATGTACACAAAAAGTATTGAAAAACAGAGTTGATTATGATGTTCTTCATAATTATACGGTGAATTTGATATAACATTTGCTGTTTCTAAGCTCATAGAAATGTCACAGTTGTTAAAATTCGGCATTGAGACGCCAGTTTTTCATGATATTTCTGATGATTTCCTGTTGTAATCATAGTATTTTTAGGTTAAATCTATGAATCTAGTTGTTCTCCATATTTTAGAGAAGCTAACCATACATAAATTTATTGAAAATTCAACTATTAACTATCATAAAAAAGTGAAATGCCGGACCGTGTTTAGCCCGATTTAGAGTACTTCCCTCCTTAACTTTTTAAATCTTTCGACATGAAATATTAGGCTTAAGCTGGAGACCTATATATACAGCCTAGTCTTAAATTAATTGTGTTAAAATCTTTTTTTTATCATTAAATAATCACCTGAATTTATTTTTTTTATCTGATACTTTAAAAAGAACATAGAATGCAAGCAAATTCAAGGAAATTTTATTTATTAACAGTAGTTTTTTTGTTTATAAATAACTCAGGGCTAGAGCCGCAGTAGTATAAAGGCTAATGCGTTCGTTACGACGGTATCCCAAAGATGCAGGTTCTCCGCTCTGCGGTTGAAATTTTTGATTTGTGGCTTTACTGCTGGTGCATTTTGTATGGAATGTCATTTTTAGGGTTCCGTACCCAAAGGGTAAAAAACGGGACCCTATTACTGAGACTTCGCTGTCTGTCTGTCTGTCCGTCTGTCTGTCTGTCCGTCTGTCTCTCACCAGGCTGTATCTCATGAACCGTGATAGCTAGATTTTCGCAGATTATGTGTTTCTGTTGCCGCTATAACAACAAATACCAAAAAACAATCTACAATAAATATTAAGGTCCCCCCTTAATATTTGCTATAAAAAACGTGATTTATTTGCTCGTTTTTGTAGATTATGTTTCGGAGGCTGTTTCTCATGAATCGTGATAGTTAGATAGTTGAAATTTTCACACATGATGTATTTCTATTGCCGCTATAACAACAAATACTAAAAACTGGCCAAGTGCGAATCGGACAACAGATATACGGAACCTTTCGTGCGCGAGTCCGACTCGCACTTGGCCGTTTTTTTTTTTGTTCTTTTTTATTTTTAGCTTTTCGACCTACATTCCTCAGAGAAAGTTGTTCGGTTATAGATGATAGCAGATTCACACGTGTATCGATTTGCATTGCTCTTGATTTAAAATGGCCTTATATTTCTTAGGCAAATAGTACGCTATAAGGGGCACAAGGAGGTGATGTACCGCGCGCCGTGCGGCCGCCGGCTGCGCAACATGGCGGAGCTGCACCGCTACCTGCGCGTCATCGGCTCCGATATGGGCGTGGACCTGTTCGACTTCGGACCGAATACACACTGTTTAGCTGAGTTTGTGCTCAACAAGTGTATTGTCGGGAAAAAGGTATGAAATATGAATGAATCCAGAGTGAAGCGAGCGCGACATTCAGCCAAACAAACAAACAATATACGTTCGTTACGTAAGCAAAGCGAGCGCGACATTGCATGAAATATGATTGAATCAATATATTATGCGAGCGAAACGAACGCGACATTTATCCAAAGAATCAATGTTACGTGAGCGAAGCGAACGCGACATTGCACGAGAATGAATCTATATGTTAGGCGAGCGAAACGAGCGTATAAATAACTATACTTCTGTCAATAACGTCCATTCATTATACAATTAATATACTTCTTCGAATAGCGTAAAATCTCGCGCTCACTGCGCTCGCTCTATGATTTTTTTTCATTTATTTAAAGTTATCATTATCATACAAGAATTACAATTAGGTAAAAGTTACATCACGGCGCCTCACAAACCTTAATTAGGTTTTTACGGAGACCGTTATTCATCGTTTATCTATACATTTGATAAACAAAGAAATAACAATCACTCGTCTATTGATATAACATTTATAAGTAGGTAGTTCACTCGCTAAGGGCAATAACATAAGGTATTTTGCTAACAGGTTGTGGTTTGTTTTGTGTAAATTTATTTTTTTAATATACCGGGTGTAAGGGACAGCGTCGTGCTAACTGATAGGGGTTGCTCAGTCAACGATACTGAACACATGTCACAATTTTATTTTTTTTCAGATTATGAAAAAAAAATGCTAGATTCTATACAAATTCGATCGATGTGGTCAAAAAAGGATTATTATTTTCATTTCCTGAAAAAAAAAACCTGGTGGTAGTTGTTCAGTTTCGTTGACTGAGCAACCCTTATAAGTTTGCGGGACGCTGGCCCTTACACCACGTATACCAGGATATATTTTTAGTATAGGTAGCTATTGTAAGCGTAGTATTAAAAGGCTGCCTTCGTTAGCTAAGCTACTTGGTTCACAGAACAAACACAAACTGATAAAATTAAATTCGCTTTATTTTGGACAGACTGGTCCTGATGACTTGCAAAACAAAAACTTAGTCAAAAATATCAAAATATAAAAACACATCAAAAATAAATGTGTATTAAAATGTTGGTCAAGCTGCCAGTTACCAACACGCGCAGTGGTCGCCAGATAACTTTACCCCTAAGTATGGCGCAGGTGTCGTTATGACATGACACTTTGGAGCCTGGTAATGCACCTCTGTGGCTATTCCGCTCGCCTCCTAACTTAGCTGAACCACATTAAAGACGGAATACTCTAAATCGGGCTAAACACGGTCCGGCATTTCACTTTATTATGATAGTTAATAGTTGAATTTTCAATAAATCTATATATGGTTAGCTTCTCTAAAATATGGAGAACAACTAGATTGATAGATATAACCTAAAATACTATGATTACACCAGGAAATCATCAGAAATATCATGAAAAATTGGCGTCTCAATGCCGAATTTCAACAACTGTGACATTTCTATGAGCTTAGAAACAGCAAATGTTATATCGAAATTATCGAATTCACCGTATAATTATGAAGAACATCATAATCAACTCTGTTTTTCAATAGGTACTTTTTGTGTACATTGAGATATGCAAAAATATACGAAATCGGCTTGAAACAGCCCCATGCTAGAAAAGGACAGAGCGCGCATTATGTCATTGGTTTGAAAGGGACAGTTGCTACGAGCACATAGACCCTCCATTTTTCACCACGGGCAAATCACGGGTTATCTGGTGAGCACCCTATTTGTTTTCGCAAAAACTACGAATGAATATACAAGGTCTTTTAATAAGGAGATGTAACTTTTTTGTATGGAGCCTGGCATACTGTGAATGGAGCCTGGCATACTGTGAATGGAGCCTGACATACTGTGAATGGCGACCCTCATTTTGGAAGTGAAAACTTCTTTTATACTACACCTATTCGGAAAGTATATTAGTTCTTACTTGAAAAAAGGGAAGAAAGTACGTAAATCCAAGCGAACGAATATGCGGGCGGCAAAAATATATGGGATTTACTTTCTCCCCTAGGGGAGAAAGTATTTTCTCCCCACCTTTATTTTTTTTTAATTCATAATTCAAAACTAGAAACAGGCGGATGCCAAAACACAAAAAGTTTGTATCTCGAAGCCCACAAAATGATACTGGCCACTTACATTTTTTGGCAGTATGTGCTTAGCTTCATTTGCCTCTTTTATATTTTTAAGTAAAAAATATGGTAAAATCAACATGTCCGCGCGAATTCTTTTTCGTTCTTTGATTTATTTAACTTATTCAATGTAAATAAGGTTTTTAGTGTTTTCGATGTAATGTGTAATTGTATTTATTATGTGTTTTGTTTGTTTGTGTTCTGTTCGAATAGATGATGACACTTCAAATGTTCTTAAGATATCTTCTCATGTAAGTGATATCATTCTTTATTTTACAAGGATTTTTAATTATATTTTCCTCATAGGTGTAGTATAAAGCACTATGTATAACTCGGAAAAAAATGCGATTCCCAACTCGTGTGTATTGAGGCCCTCAGCTACGCTTCGGGCCTCAAACTACACCCTCGACGGAATCGGTCATGTTCTCCACTCGTTAAACAATGTACTATTATACTACACCTATTCGGAAAGTATATTAGTTCTTACTTGAAAAAAGGAAAGAAAGTACGCAAATCCAAGCGAACGAATATGCGGGCGGCAAAAATATATTTTCTCCACTAATATATTTTTTTTTTAATTCATAATTCAAAACTAGAAACAGGCGAATGCTAAAAAACAAAAAGTTTGTATGTCGAAGCCCACAAAATGATTCTGGCCACTTACATTTTTTGGCAGTATGTGCTTTGCTTCATTTGTCTCTTTTATATTTTTAAGTATAAAATATGGCAAAATCAACATGTCCGCGCGAATGCTTTTTCGTTCTTTGATTTATATGACTTATTTAATGTAAATTAAGTGTTTAGTGTTTTCGATGTAATGTGTAACTGTATTAATATGTGTTTTGTTTGTTTGTGTTCTGTTCAAATGGATGATGACACTTCAAATGTTCTTAAGATATCTTCTCATGTAAGTGATATCATTCTTTATTTTACAAGGATTTTTAATTATATTTTCCTCATAGGTGTAGTATAAAGCACTATGTATAACTCGGAAGTAAATGCGATTCCCAACTCGCTCATGTTCGGTCATGTTCTCAACTCGTTAAACAATGTACTATTATACTACACCTATTCGGAAAGTATATTAGTTCTTACTTGAAAAAAGGAAAGAAAGTACGCAAATCCAAGCGAACGAATATGCGGGCGGCAAAAATATATTTTCTCCACTAATATTTTTTTTTTAAATTCATAATTCAAAACTAGAAACAGGCGAATGCTAAAAAACAAAAAGTTTGTATGTCGAAGCCCACAAAATGATTCTGGCCACTTACATTTTTTGGCAGTATGTGCTTTGCTTCATTTGTCTCTTTTATATTTTTAAGTATAAAATATGGCAAAATCAACATGTCCGCGCGAATGCTTTTTCGTTCTTTGATTTATATGACTTATTTAATGTAAATTAAGTGTTTAGTGTTTTCGATGTAATGTGTAACTGTATTAATATGTGTTTTGTTTGTTTGTGTTCTGTTCAAATGGATGATGACACTTCAAATGTTCTTAAGATATCTTCTCATGTAAGTGATATCATTCTTTATTTTACAAGGATTTTTAATTATATTTTCCTCATAGGTGTAGTATAAAGCACTATGTATAACTCGGAAAAAAATGCGATTCCCAACTCGCTCATGTTCGGTCATGTTCTCAACTCGTTAAACAATGTACTATTATACTACACCTATTCGGAAAGTATATTAGTTCTTACTTGAAAAAAGGAAAGAAAGTACGCAAATCCAAGCGAACGAATATGCGGGCGGCAAAAATATATTTTCTCCACTAATATTTTTTTTTTAAATTCATAATTCAAAACTAGAAACAGGCGAATGCTAAAAAACAAAAAGTTTGTATGTCGAAGCCCACAAAATGATTCTGGCCACTTACATTTTTTGGCAGTATGTGCTTTGCTTCATTTGTCTCTTTTATATTTTTAAGTATAAAATATGGCAAAATCAACATGTCCGCGCGAATGCTTTTTCGTTCTTTGATTTATATGACTTATTTAATGTAAATTAAGTGTTTAGTGTTTTCGATGTAATGTGTAACTGTATTAATATGTGTTTTGTTTGTTTGTGTTCTGTTCAAATGGATGATGACACTTCAAATGTTCTTAAGATATCTTCTCATGTAAGTGATATCATTCTTTATTTTACAAGGATTTTTAATTATATTTTCCTCATAGGTGTAGTATAAAGCACTATGTATAACTCGGAAGTAAATGCGATTCCCAACTCGCTCATGTTCGGTCATGTTCTCCACTCGTTAAACAATGTACTATTATACTACACCTATTCGGAAAGTATATTAGTTCTTACTTGAAAAAAGGAAAGAAAGTACGCAAATCCAAGCGAACGAATATGCGGGCGGCAAAAATATATTTTCTCCACTAATATTTTTTTTTTAAATTCATAATTCAAAACTAGAAACAGGCGAATGCTAAAAAACAAAAAGTTTGTATGTCGAAGCCCACAAAATGATTCTGGCCACTTACATTTTTTGGCAGTATGTGCTTTGCTTCATTTGTCTCTTTTATATTTTTAAGTATAAAATATGGCAAAATCAACATGTCCGCGCGAATGCTTTTTCGTTCTTTGATTTATATGACTTATTTAATGTAAATTAAGTGTTTAGTGTTTTCGATGTAATGTGTAACTGTATTAATATGTGTTTTGTTTGTTTGTGTTCTGTTCGAATGGATGATGACACTTCAAATGTTCTTAAGATAACTTCTCATGTAAGTGATATCATTCTTTATTTTACAAGGATTTTTAATTATATTTTCCTCATAGGTGTAGTATAAAGCACTATGTATAACTCGGAAGAAAATGCGATTCCCATGCGGTCATGTTCTCCACTCGTCAAACAATGTACTATTATACTACACCTATTCGGAAAGTATATTAGTTCTTATTTGAAAAAAGGAAAGAAAGTACGCAAATCCAAGCGAACGAATATGCGGGCGGCAAAAATATATTTTCTCCACTAATATTTTTTTTTTTAATTCATAATTCAAAACTAGAAACAGGCGAATGCTAAAAAACAAAAAGTTTGTATGTTGAAGCCCACAAAATGATTCTGGCCACTTACATTTTTTGGCAGTATGTGCTTTGCTTCATTTGTCTCTTTTATATTTTTAAGTATAAATAAAATATGGCAAAATCAACATGTCCGCGCGAATGCTTTTTCGTTCTTTGATTTATTTGACTTATTTAATGTAAATTAAGTGTTTATTGTTTCCGATGTAATGTGTAACTGTATTAATATGTGTTTTGTTTGTTTGTGTTCTGTTCGAATGGATGATGATGACACTTCAAATTTTCTTAAGATATTTTCTTATGCAAGTGATATCATTCTTTATCTTATAAGGATTTTTATTATATTTTCCTCATAGGTGTAGTATAAAGCACTATGTATAACTCGGAAGAAAATGCGATTCCCAACTCGTGTGTATTGAGGCCCTCAGCTGCAACCTCGTAGGAATCGGTCATGTTCTCCCCTCGATAAACAATGTACTATAGCGGCGTTGTGCACTTTTGGATGGGTAAAAAATGTAAAACTCGCGTCAGACCAGAGTTCCTGACCTCTGGTCACACACAAATTGTATGCAAACAGAGGCCAAGCTAAATTGGCCGATCGTTTCAGACCAGAGTTGCGTTTTAGAAACCTACCAGCGCCATCTGTTGAAACATGGAAAGAAAATGAGTTTTTTTTACTGTTTTTATTATTCAGGCAAGGTTTCGATCGAGTTTACGGTTACTGGCAACAAAAGGTTAGTTAAAATATTGTGTCCAATATTGTATAGTATAGTAGATACCTAATGGTACGGAACCCTTCGTGCGCGAGTCCGACTCGCACTTGGCCTGTATCTGAGATTGTTGGAGCTTCTGTACAGGATGTAAATAAAAGTACTACGTTCCTTTAAACCACATTTTCTACTGATAATACCAAACAACTTACCCAAAGAACAAAATTTTTAGCGCGAAATAAAATTTTGCCTTGTCCATACAAAACTGCAGATCCCGGAGAGCATCTTTGTATGGAAAAGGCAATTTTTTTTTCGACCTAAAATTTTTCTTCTTTGGGAAAGTTGTTTGGTATCATCAGTAGAACATGGTGGTTTAAAGGAACGTAGTACTTTTTTTTTACACCCTGTATAAATCAAAGGTACCGGAATTTCGAAAAACCAATTTGAAAGTAAAAATATCTCAGTAATGTGACGCTTTAGACAAAAAGCACCAAGTATATTTATTTAGGTTTGTATACTTGTATTCACGTGTAGAATCAAATAGTCTAGGCCTAATCGTGCGCCGATTTTAAAATATAAGGGTCGCCATTCACACTATGCCAAAAAGGTTACATACATTAAATTGATGTAGTTTATTATGTGTTTATTTTATTTATTTATTTATTGCGTTATAGAAGGTAAGTACTTAAAATTAAATATTATCATTAGATCGAGAAAAATGGAAAGAAGGGAGAGTGGCCTTTGCCCTGCAGTAAGACACCACAGGCTCATAAAATATAATAATTAGGTTAGTAATGAGATGTAGGTTGTAGTCTGTTGTAGGTTAGTAGGTAAATCTAGAAATAGTCGTTGTTTGTCAGACTTAAACGCTTTTTACTAGTCGTTTTACGCTACTTCCATGCTGGACTGGGCGTCTTAGAAAAACATAGAATGTGCCAGCTGCATCTCTTACCGGGCATGCTGTAAAAACCAGCTAAGGGTTAAGCTTCTGTCGATGGCGTAAAATCCCGTGCTCGCGATATAAGTCGTGCAGTAATAAAAAAATAACCGGCCAAGTGCGAGTCGGACTCGCGCACGAAGGGTTCCGTACCATTAGGTATCTACTATACTATACAATATTGGACACAATATTTTAACTAACCTTTTGTTGCCAGTAACCGTAATATCCTTTTATCCGGGTTAAGCAAAAAACCGGCAAAGAAATCACGTTTTTGTATGGCCCCCTTTAATATTTATTTTATTTTAATTTAATCATTTATTTTCAAAGTAATTATACAAATCAATGTTCTGTGACTATTTCAAGCTTTTACCTGTTGCCGTTTTTAATATCGAGCAAGAAACTGCAAATAATACTGATTTATTGTATGGGAGTCCCCCTTAAATATTTATTTAATTCTATTTTTAGTATTTTTTGTTATAGCAGCAACAGAAATACATCATCATTGAAAATTACAACTATCTAGCTATCATGGTTCATGAGATACATCCTGGTGACAGACAATAAAAACCCTAAAAATCACAATCGTTGTATGGGAGCCTCCCTTAAATATTTATTTTATTCTGTTTTTAGTATTTGTTGTTATAGCAGCAACAGAAATACATGATCTGCGAAAATTTCAATTCTCTAGCTATCACGGTTCATGAGATACAGCCTGGTGGTGACAGACGGACGGACAGACAGACAGCGAAGTCTTAGTAATTTACTCTTTGGGTACGGAACCCTAAAAACCGCTACGCTTGCGGTATACGTTGGCTAATGATATCTTGAACTGAAGAATACGCTAGTTTCCGACTAGTCAAATCACCAACTTTTTATGAAATGTCAAAAACGCTTTTTTGTATGAAAATAGCGAGTTATGACGTCACTCCTCGGTAAATAATTGACTACTCAAATCAATACCGACTCTATTTTTAACTCGATTATTAAATCTAAATTTGCATTTTTTGAAAATGATGAATGAGATCCATCCACAATATTTTAGCCATCAGTTTTAAGTATAAACGTTTAGATTTTTTTTTAGCCACCCAGTCAATACGCCTAATTATTTCCAACTTCTTCTTCTTCTTCTGTCGTGTCGATGGTTCAAATTAGTTTTGATTTTGACCAATACTCTGCCATGGCGACAGCATTATCCGTAGCATCGTATAGATCTCGTGGAGTGCAGGTCTTGGGGCACTGTGAACATTCCAATAGATGCGGCATTGTCTGCTCAGATCCGCAGTCGCAGTTTGGGTTATTGCTATACCTTATACCCACTTCGTCATGTTGAACCAGCAGCGACCAACTTGTGTCCGTAGTCTATTTAATGACAGAGACAAACAAATTTTTATGTCTTTTTATTCAAAAACACATTTAAAAATAAATGTTATGTGTTGGCAAACCAGTAAAATTACTGAAACTACTATTTCATTATGTTGTTATATCTAATAGCTAAAACTTATTTAGAAACAAGATCTTCGATTAAAAGACATGAGACTTCGTTTACCTTTGTTCTAAAACTCAGTTGAAAATACTATAAGCGTGTCTCCTCCCAGGACCTGTCCCACGGCAAGGAGAACGTGCCGGTGCCGTGCGTGAACTACTACGACGACAGCTTGCCGGAGTTCTGCTCATACAACACGGAGCGCACGCCGACCGCCGGGGTGCCTCTATGCCTCGACCCTGAGTTCCTCTGCGGCTGCGACTGCACTGATGACTGCCAGGTGAGTGAGACAGCTGCTCTGCTCATACAACACGGAGCGCACGCCGACCGCCGGGGTGCCTCTATGCCTCGACCCTGAGTTCCTCTGCGGCTGCGACTGCACTGATGACTGCCAGGTGAGTGAGACAGCTGCTCTGCTCATACAACACGAAGCGCACGCCGACCGCCGGGGTGCCTCTATGCCTCGACCCTGAGTTCCTCTGCGGCTGCGACTGCACTGATGACTGCCAGGTGAGTGAGACAGCTGCTCTGCTCATACAACACGAAGCGCACGCCGACCGCCGGGGTGCCTCTATGCCTCGACCCTGAGTTCCTCTGCGGCTGCGACTGCACTGATGACTGCCAGGTGAGTGAGACAGCTGCTCTGCTCATACAACACGAAGCGCACGCCGACCGCCGGGGTGCCTCTATGCCTCGACCCTGAGTTCCTCTGCGGCTGCGACTGCACTGATGACTGCCAGGTGAGTGAGACAGCTGCTCTGCTCATACAACACGAAGCGCACGCCGACCGCCGGGGTGCCTCTATGCCTAGACCCTGAGTTCCTCTGCGGCTGCGACTGCACTGATGATTGATTGCCAGTTAATATAGATAAGACGTAGGCTTAGGTACCATCATTATGAAGCTTGAACTTTCATGAAATATCGCGCTCGCTTCGCTCGCCCATCGTATTGATTTAGCTTTCGTGACGTGTCGCGCTTGCTTCGCTCGCATTTATTTCTTTGATTACTTTATTTACTTAATTGTTAAATACCGTTTATGACATTTACTACATGATTTCACGTTCAGTAATATTGTGATAGAGGTAACTTCGAAATGTTGTTGAGGCCAGCTGTTAGCCTTTATCAATCCGTTATCATTTCTTTCGTTTTCTTGATGAATGTCAACTCGGTCGAAAGAAGTCCAACCGGATATGTTTGGAACTTGCATTATATGCAGATCGCTGAAAAAACTTCGATACGCGTTTTAGAACTTGTGTCTCTTTTTGTGGCGCCATCTGTCGGCTACAGGTTGAACGTTTTTGTTCCTCAGGACAAATCAAAGTGCGCTTGTTGGAAGATGACTTTAGAAGGCGCGCGGACCATCGGTCTGGACGGTGATGTCGGCTACGTGCATAAGAGACTGCCGGAGCCACTGCCCAGCGGCATATACGAGTGCAACAGCAGGTGAGTGCTGCCACAGCAGTCTAATAATCTGACCCTTGGGCTTTCAATCAGGAGACTCCGGACGGAGGTGCTGGGTTTGATTTCCATACCTTGTGGGTGTGGGGACTCCATGTTTATGTTTATTCTTCGTGCGTGTGTAATTTTGAGAACACATTATACAGCGAAAATAGGCATGTTGACTGGGTGGATAAAAATATTCAAAACGTTTATACCTTAAAACTGATGGCTAAAATACTGTGGATCTCATTCATCATTTAAAATAAAAATGCACATTTCGATTTAATAATCGAGTTAAAAATATAGAATTTATTGATTTGAGTAGTCAACATTTACACATTACGTGTGACGTCATAACCCAGTATTTTATTTTAAAAAATCGTTTTTGACATTTCATTAAAAGTTGCTGATTTGACTAGTAGTCAAATAGCGGATTTTCATTCACCAAAATATAAGGCGCTGTTTGGAACGTGAAACTGAATGGAAAATAGGTTGAAATAAAAAAGAAAAGGTTGACTCGAACAGCTAACTTCTTTTGTATGGGAAGAAAGTTGTTTTTTTTTTTAATATATTTTAACCTATGTTCCGTACAGAAAGTTGTTTTGTTTCATGTTCTAAACAAACCTTAAAATTTATTTAGTGAATAAAAATTGTCAATCCTGTTTAAAGAATGGTCAATCAATAGTACATTACCGTAGAGGCCGTAAATAAAGCAATGTATGGTCGAGTAAATTTGGAAGGCTGAGACGCAGTCGAGACATTGCTATTTCGGCTGAGACTAGTATACTACTTTTTTCTCATTTGTAAGGAAATATAAAAAAAAAACACCTTTAAAAGAAACAATTTTTGTTGGACATTTTTTTTTCTTTGGCGCCAATATGAACGAATACATTCCATTCATTCATTCATTCATTCCATTTTTCTAATTTAAAAATTTACACGCGCATTCAGTCAGCCATAAAAAAAAATAAGTAATGTGAACTAAAACACCTCACACCACCTCACACCATACTAGTGTGTATGTGTACTTAAACGACTTCGCGTAGCGGCCGTAAATTCTCATTACTGTCGTTTGGAGAATTTGCCGGCCGCTACGCACTTGAGTACCGAAAAGAGTGAATGTACGCTTTGTTTTTGTTTTTAAATAATGAAGCAATTTCCGATCAAATCGGAGAAAATAAACGTATTGCCTTTATTTGCTGCAGGTGTAAATGTAAATCGACGTGTCTCAACAGGGTGGCACAACATCCTCTACAATTAAAATTACAGGTATTATGAATTTCAGTAATTCCCATTTGTTCTACACCGGGTGTAAGGGACAGTGTACCGCAAACTGATAGGTGTTGCTCAGTCAACGAAACTAATTCTTTTAGGAAATAATAAATCTTTTAGGATAACAGATTTTCTGACTAAGAGGAAGTTCAGAGTACGAGTTGGTGAAACACTATCCAATGTTCATGATGTTCACAGTGGAGTACCTCAGGGGTCAGTGCTCGGTCTAATCTTGTTTGGTATATTTATCACAGACTTGAAGTGTGCTATTCATTCAGAACTATCAATATTTGCAGATGACACAAAGTTAATGGGGAATCCTTTAATCTGTCATGGTATCATCCAAGAAGATTTGAATCGCATAATGGCATAGACAAAAGACACAACCGTTGAATTTCTTCGTAGGTGTGTGCAGGTTTCCTCACGATGTTTTCCTTCACCGTAAAAGCGCCGAATAAACGTACATATGAAATTCGAAAACCGAAAAATACATTGGTACGTGGTGGGATTCGAACCACGACCTCCCGCTCAGGAGGCAGCGGCTCTATCCACTACACCATCCGGGCTTTTTAAGGTGAATAAATTAGTTTCCGAACGCTTAAGTATGATGGTTTTTAAACAAAGATGAGAGAAAGAGACGGTAATAGAGTTGCGTTTTTCGAGCGCGAGAAAGAGAGCAAATCTGTATCGACATATTCAATTCGAATCAACATACATACATATAATCACGTCTTTATTCCTAATGGGGTAGGCAGAGCGTCAACGACTTAAACAAAGGTCGTTCCGCCACGTCTGACAAGTTTTGAGGGTTGTTTAAGATAGATCTGTATATTGCTGTAGTGACAGACAGGTTGTCAGCCAATCGCCTAAATTACAATATACTGAAACCCTCGAATCCCTTAGCTGGTTTTTACAGCATGCCCGGGAGGAGATGCAGCTGGCGCATTCTATGTTTTTCTATTTCTCCCAGTCCAGCATGGAAGTTTGAATCTTAATAATATTCAATTAGAATGTTTATAAGTGTTGATAATTGGTCAGGTGTTCAAGACGCTGAACCGCGGCTGGGGCATCCGCGCGCTCAACGACGTTCCTAAAGGCTCGTTCCTGTGCATCTACGCGGGGAATTTACTCACCGACGCTACTGCTAACTTGGTATGCGACTATTTTTTTTTTACGCTTCAAAAGAAGGGTTAAATTATCCATACTAATATTATAAATGTGAAAGTAACTGTCTATCTGTCTGTTTGTTGATATTTCTAATAACATTTTATTTTTATTTTCAGGACGGTCTAAACGAAGGCGACGAATATCTAGCGGAGTTGGACTACATAGAGGTGGTGGAGCAAATGAAGGAGGGCTACGAGGACGATATACCAGAACAAGACAAGAAACTAGACCGGGTGAGTGATGTTGTGCTACGGAGGGCACGTTATATAGCGGAGTTGGACTACATAGAGGTGGTGGAGCAAATGAAGGAGGGCTACGAGGACGATATACCAGAACAAGACAAGAAACTAGACCGGGTGAGTGATGTTGTGCTACGGAGGGCACGTTATATAGCGGAGTTGGACTACATAGAGGTGGTGGAGCAAATGAAGGAGGGCTAGTTTCTTGTCTTGTTCTGGTATATCGTCCTCGTAGCCCTCCTTCATTTGCTCCACCACCTCTATTCACGTTATATAGCGGAGTTGGACTACATAGAGGTGGTGGAGCAAATGAAGGAGGGCTACGAGGACCGGGTGAGTCGCCTTAACGATCATAAACCTATATTTAAGGTTGAATAGGCTGCTATCCGTCAGGGTTTCTCCGGATTTGTCCTAGTTTGGGTGTCCGGGCGAAGTTTTAGACACTTATATTTTTATTAAATAATATATTTACAGTTGTCATTACCTATGTTATTCAAGGGGATGTATACCTATTTTTGTGATATGTTTCGTTTGCTTCGATTAAATGATTGTTAAATTTTCTCAAACCGCTAGTTTCCTACTAGTCAAATCAGCAACTTTTTATAAAATGTCAAAAACGCTTTTTTGTATGAAAATAGCGAGTTGTGACGTCACTCCGTAAATAATTGGGTACTTGACTGGGTAGCTTAAAAAATTCAAAATGTTTATACTTAAAACTGATGGCTAAAAATATTGTGGATTTCATTCATCATTTAAAAAAAAATGCACATTTAGATTTTAATAATCGAGTTAAAAGTATATAAGTTATTGATTTGAGTAGTCAGTATTTACTAAAATGTGACGTCATAACTCACTATTTTCATACAAAAAAGCGTTTTTGACATTTCATAAAAAGTTGCTGATTTGACTAGTTGGAAAGTAGCCAATTGACTACTCAAATTAATAACTTCTATATTTTTAACTCGATTATTAAATCCAAATGTGCATTTTTTTTAAATTGATGAATGAGATCCACAATATGTTAGCCAGTTTTAAGTTAAAACGGTTTCGATTTTTTTTTAATTTATTTAACATTTACAAATTACAGATTAGACACACATAATAATCATGAATTAAATTAAACTATTAAAATAACATAAAAAGTACCTGATAGAAATCTGCTATTGAACCTCAAGCGTCTTACTATACTAATATTATAAAGAGGAAAGATTTGTATTTTGTTTGCCTGCTAACGAATAAACTCAAAACTACTGGACCGATTTCAAAAATTCTTTCACCTTTAGGAAGTTACGTTCGCCCTGAGTAATATAGGCTACTTTTTACCGAGGGAAAATACATAATTCCCACGGGATAACTTATTTATCAGCGGGCGTCACCGACAGAAAGCTAGTTATTTATAAACTAATGTTGACATATTAATCCACAACACAGAAGGAAGGGCGAGAGGAATCGGAATCGGACGAGACAGAGTCGGAAGAGGAGGCGCGGAATTCTAAATCGGACGCAGAAGACGGCGACTTCGAGCCGGGGTTCATACCGGGCGGCATCGTCGGCTTCAAGTGAGTATGAAGCCTCTGCGGTCTGGTGGTCTGAGCCATGGGATCCCGATCCGAATGTCCTGAGTTCGATTCCCAGGGGGGGCACAAAGTTGATATTTGTTAATTTATCACTGATTGTCCGAAAATAATTCCGTGCTTCGGAGGGTACGTTAAGCCGACCCGGTCGCTGTTTTTGATAGTGGTCGTTACACAAAACATGTCAGAGGCCTATTAGATGTGCTCTTAGGCGGTTTAAAAACAGATACCAGGCCAGGGTTCATCGGGTCGATCGACTCGAAACCCACACGACAGAAGAAGAATTTTCTATTTCTTATAGTTTTTTGCACTCACAGTTCTATTTTATTTCTGAAAATATAAGGAAAAACAATTCAAAAATTTAACCGCAGACTGGATTTAAACCTGCGTCTTTGGAATACCGTCCCAACGCTCTAAACCAACTGAGCTACTGCGTCCAATCCTGAGCCGCGAATTAAAATAGTGATCTAATCGTCATGTGTGGACGCTAGCGACATCTGTCGTATAATATTACAACTACACTTTTATTGGGACGGTATTTCAAAGACGCAGGTTCAAATCCTGTCTGCAGTTTAATTTTTTATTCCTCATATTTTTAGAAATAAATCCATAATCCTTGTAATCCATAAGGTCACAATTTACAGTTAATGCTGCCGATTCCGTTGCAGACACAACTTAACTATTTTAATTTGGTCCTGTCACTTTCTTAAATTTGAATAAAATAGAGACGGAAATACAACGGCTAATTATATTCTGTCAAAGTGGCGTATACCTGACGTTTAAAATAAGACGGTACCATCTAGCATGCCATCTTATTTAAGGTGAGTAACGTCACTTTTAACAGGATTATAATTATAACCCGCTGTTGTATTTCTGTCTCTATTTTTTTTTTCAAACTTTAGAAAGTGACAGGACCAAATTAATGTAAGTTAAGTTGTGTCTACTACAGAATCGCTGCCAATATTCTAAGCTTTGAATAATATCGACATTCAAAGTAACTAGAGTAACTAAACTTAGTCAAAACCGTAAACTAAACAATAGGTAAAATACTATAATTAATTTTGCACCAAACATATTACAGATACAAAAAACATAGAGAGAAACAGTAAGTACAATACAGGCGGTCTTATTGCTAGGGTAGAAATTTCTTCCAGGCAACCTTTGGGTACTTCTTCTTCTTCTGTCGTATGGGTATTAAGTCGATCGACCCGATGAACCCTGGTGTCAGAGTTTTAAAATCGCCTAATAGCCACAGCTAATAAGCCTCTGACATGGTTTGTGTAACGACCACTATTAGTGACAGCGACCGGGACCGACGGCTTAACGTGCCCTCCGAAGCACGGCTTTTTCTTCTCGGACAATCAGGTGATTCCGGATCGAGAGCGCATGGCTCAGACCCCTAGACCACGAAGGTAGTTAACTGTATTGGAGAACATAAAATAAGCTTAAAATAAAAGTAAACGGTATTAGGGTATTACCTTGTTTTTGATATCTGAAAATATTACAGCAAAATCATATGTTTTACAGCTATTCAGACTTGTCGTGAGTATAATAGCAAAAAATAAGTGTTTATTTTGTAAAATATAAAAATATAATTTTACATTACTTTATTTCTTGTACATTTCACTTTGAACATGGTTTGATAGAATGCTTGCATGTTTTATTCAAAGTAATAAAATAATAAAAAATTCTTTAGTTGTATTACCGCACGAAAATTAAAAAAAAAAACCTACTATAATCTTTAATAAGGTATATGCATGACTTTTTTTTAATCATCATAAGAATTGTTGACACCATACAAAAATAAATGTGAAAAAAATTCACAAAAGACTAATTAGTTTACGATGCTTTAAGGAGGGAAGTACTCTAAATCGGGCTAAACACGGTCCGGCATTTGACTTTGTTAGTATAGTTAATAGTTGAATTTTCAATAAATCTATATATGGTTAGCTTCTCTAAAATATGGAGAACAACTAGATTCATAGATATAATCTAAAAATACTATTATTACACCAGGAAATCATCAGAAATATCATGAAAATCTGGCGTCTCAATGCCGAATTTGAACAACTGTGACATTTCTATGAGCTTAGAAACAGCAAATGTTATATCGAAATAACCGTATAATTATGAAGAACATCATAATCAACTCTGTTTTTCAATACTTTTTGTATACATTGAGATATATGCAAAAATATATGAAATCGGCTTGAAACAGCCCCATGCTAGAAAAGGACAGAGCGCGCATTCTGTCATTGGTTTGAAAGGGACAGTTGCCGCGAGCACATAGACCCTTAAAGTCACTGGTTAAAATGAGAGATTCGAACTGTCATGTGACGTCACATGACAGGAGCGCCATACTACTTCCATATAAAATTTCGGTTCGAAGAGAGAGATAGATAGACTAGCTTTATGATTGTATGTCTTGGTGACTTTTTGATCAATTTAATTCCTTTTTTACTGAAGTTATTATAATTTTCTGTATTTTTTGTGAAGAAGATCAGATACTGATAATATTTTGTATACATACCGGGTGTAAGGGACAGCGTCCCGCAAACTGATAGGGGTTGCTCAGTCAACGATACTGAACACATATCACCAGAATTTTTTTTCAGGAAATGAAAAAAAAATTTTGCTTTTCCATACAAATTGTCTGACCGATGTGGTCATTTTGTATGAAAAAGCAAAATTTTTTTTTCGTTTCCTGAAAAAAAATCCTGGTGGTAGTTGTTCAGTTTCGTTAACTGAGCAACCCCTATAAGTTTGCGGGACGCTGTCCCTTACACCCCGTATACTCTATTCTCCTTTATTTCTGTGAACAGCAAACGGTTGCGGAAACGAGACAAAAAGAAGAAGGAAGCAGAGAAGAACCAGCGAGACAAGGACGGCAATAAAGAAGCGGGAGAGGACGACTGCATCACCATCAGCGATGATGAGGAGTGTAAGTTAGCAACTGCCCCCTTGGTGAGCCATGGGCTTTCATGGGATTCCATTCCCAGCGGGGGACAGTGGCTTTGTGTTGTTGTTTCTAGTTTGGTTATTACATTGCAGGCTGACCACCTGATGTCCCTCTTCTCATGTCAGTAAATCTGTCCCATCAGAATAAGAGATTGAAGGAATAGATATTGCACTTGTATGTAGCGCAAACACTTGAACGCTAAAAATTAGTCCCGCGCAGTTGGCCGATCTCTGGGAGATTGGACGCCGTCACCGAAATTCGGTTGGGTATATTATTACTATTTCGTTGCACCAGATGGTCAATATGAATTTAATCGCATGCCTTTTATTAGTAAATGTACCCACAGTATTTCAACGAAAAATGAGTAAGATTCTGAATAAGAAACTGTATTAATATTTTTTTATACTACACCTATTCGGAAAGTATATTAGTTCTTACTTAAAAAAAGCAAAGAAAGTACGTAAATCCAAGCGAACGAATATGCGGGCGGCAAAAATATATGGGATTTACTTTCTCCCCTAGGGGAGAAAGTATTTTCTCCCCTCCTATTGTTTTTTTAAATTCGTAATTCAAAACTAGAAACAGGCGAATGCCAAAAAACTAAAAGTTTGTATGTCGAAGCCCACAAAATGATACTGGCCACTTAAATTTTTTGGCAGTATGTGCTTTGCTTCATTTGTCTCTTTTATATTTTTAAGTAAAAAATATGGCAAAATCAACATGTCTGCGCGAATTCTTTTTCGTTCTTTGATTTATATGACTTATTTAATGTAAATTAATTGTTTAGTGTTTTCGATGTAATGTCACAGAATATATAATAGTACTAGGGTACAGAAGACGCACTCTAAAACCACATCGTAACAAAAATAAACGTTACCGCCCGAGAATAAAGTCCAATTCCGTTCGCAAGCGCATCAATACCTATTTTTATAATAACCTACCGATCGCGCGTGCAAGCAAAAATGTACCGAATAGCTACGCGCGAGAGTTATTATTTCTTTGAAAGTCTCAAACAGCTCTCTCGCTCGCACGCTGTAGGGTTGCGATAAGCGACTTTTGCGAATTTGTAACGTAACGGTAAATTGTCAAGTACATACATACATACATATTATCACGCCTGTATCCCTAATGGGGTAGGCAGAGCGTCAACGACCCAAACAAAGATCGTTCCGCCACGTCTCACAAGTTTTGAGAGTTGTTTAAGATAGATCTGTATATTGCTGTAGTAACAGGTTGTCAGCCCATCGCCTAAATTGCAATATACTGAAACCCTCGAATCCCTTAGCTGGTTTTTACAGCATGCCCGGGAGATGATGCAGCTGGGACATTCTATGTTTTTCTATCGCTCCCAGTCCAGCATGGGAGTATGTTTTTCTATCGCTCCCAGTCTAGCATGGGTAAATTGTCAAGTAGGTGAAATAAAAGTGTACCAGGTTTACGCCATTTCTACGCACTATTCAGTTAGTGTTGAATTACTTAGTTCTATTGATCTAGCAGTATTTCATATATCACAGGAATAATTTACGTATTCTACCTAGGTATAATAATAATAACCGATTTTTGGTGATGGCGTCCAATCTTCCAGAGATAGGCCAACTGCGCGGGACTAGTTTTTTAGTGCCCAAGTGTTTGCGCAATACACAAGCGAACTCTCTATTTCTTCATTCAATCTCTTATTCTGATGGGTTGGACAGATTGACTAACACGGCCAAAGATAAATCTATTTGCATGCTCATCCGACTGCATGGAACCTTAATAAAACTTTAATGAGAATAAGAATAAATGCAACTTGGCGCGATAACTAACTGGCGACAGCGATGCGCGTGCGTGCGTACGAAGCGAGCGACAAGCGGCAGCCTACTGAACTAATCCCACGCGTGGGGCGCGGCATGTACTTGCAGCTTCGTGCCTACCGGCCGGAGTGCGCCAGGCCTGGTAATGTGTAACTGTATTAATATGTGTTTTGTTTGTTTGTGTTCTGTTCGCATGGATGATGACACTTCAAATGTTCTTAAGTTATCTTCTCATGTAAGTGATATCATTCTTTATCTTACAAGGATTTTTGATTATATTTTCCTCATAGGTGTAGTATAAAGCACTATGTATAACTCGGAAGAAAATGCGATTCCCAACTCGTGTGTATTTTGGCCCTCAGCTGCGCTTCGGGCCTCAAACTACACCCTCGTGGGAATCGGTCATGTTCTCTCCTCGTTAAACAATGTACTATTATTTCAGTGCGAGAGCCGTCGAGGTTTGCGGCGCAAGCTGGGATGGGAGGAGCATTTATTTCTAAGTATAGGTAAGTTGATAATGAAATGACTATACGAGCAATACATTAAAAATTAACTTAACCCACATTCAATTTCTCAAATTAAAAATATGAATATAACTTTTTAAACACTCTTGATTATTTTCACACATTGTATTCCGACCATGACTCGTGCAACCTCGTCGAAATGTTGAGACAAAATGTAATTATGGGTTACCAATGTAAAACCTATCGTGATTTGACCCGAGTAAATAAGTAATACAATATGTAAATTATCAAAATAACGTCAAAATACTAATTTAACGCATATAAGAGGCTCTATTATTATGTATCCATGCTGGACTGGGAGCGATGGAAAAGCAAAGAATGTGCCAGCTGCATCTCCTCCCGGGCATGCTGTAAAAACCAGCTAAGGGACTCGAGGTACTTCAGTATATTGTAATTTGAGTGATGGGCTGACAACCTGTCACTACAACAATATACAGACATCTATCTTAAATAACCCTCAAAAACATGTCAGACGTGGCGGAACCTTTGTTTGGGTCGTTGGCGCTCTGCCTACCCCATCAGGGATACAAGCTTGATATTATGCATGTATGATGTATGTATGTATGTATTATGGTTTATATTTTAAAAGTTAAAAGTTTTTTTTTTTCTTAAATTCGTACAGATCTGTACGCACTCTGTTCGGCAAAGACGAGGCGTGCTACATCATGGACGCTAAGGTTCAGGGCAACATCGGCAGATACCTCAATGTAAGTGACAATTAAAATACTACATATGAAATTGGAAGGAAAAAGATTGGTACATTCTTGATCTTTCATTTAGCGTAGGAAAAAAATCTGAAAAACGTGCTCGCGAGAAGCAACTTCATATGTATAACATTTCCTTTCGAGACCTTTTGAGATGGGATTCGAGACGTTTTCCGGGGTTTTCTGTGAATCAAAAAAATCCTCTTAGCACTTCGACATTTTACCGTTTGTGCCTGAAATCCAAGATAGCCGTCAATAAAATATTTTCAAACAAAATTTTTACGAAAAATCCAGCCAGTCATTTTTATTAATCTACAATATTGCAAAGACGCTAAACGCTATTATTATGAAAAATGGTTTTAAAAATAATTGCTTTTCCATACAAATTGTCTGATCGAGCTGGTCATTTTGTATGAAAAAGCAATTCCTGAAAAAAATATCCTTTTGGTAGTTGTTCAGTTTCGTTGACTGAGCAACCCCTATAAGTTTGCCGGACACTGTAAGACGCAGAAAGAATTATTCGAGAAAATCAAAAACGAAAATAGTTATGGCCGAATTAGTGAAAAAAATTGTCATTTTTTTCCGAAATTTTTCGTTTGGCGCTCGATATTTTGGAAACGAAGTATAATTTCGGGTTAGGTTAGCTTAGCTTTAGCTTAACCTGCTGCGTGAGAGAAAAAAAACGACAACTGAAACTATCGATCCTAGACTGTATGTATGGAGAAATTGTAAGTCTTGGCGGGATCATTATTTTTGGTTGACGAGATCTTTATTTTGGGGTGACAGCTGTCAAAATAAAAACGGAAATATCTTGTAAACAATCAATCCTAGGCTTATATTTATAATCAGCTCTCAAGAGTGACAGCGAGTTTGAGTTCATATCAGAAATGTCATTTCAGTACAAAACGACCTGTCAAATCCATACTTAATATTGCTCTCAAACTTGAGATTGCTTTATAAATACGAGCCCTAGACTACTTGTGTTGTGTGTAGAAAGAAATTGTAAGTCTTGACGAGATCCTACGAGATCATTATTTTGGTTGACGAGATCTTTATTTCGGGTGAGAGCTGTCAAAATATAAAAACGGAAATATCTCGTAAACAATCAATCCTAGATTTTTTGTGTGTAGGAAGAAATTGTAAGTCTTGACGAGATCATTATTTTTGGTTTACGAGATCTTTATTTCGGGTGACAGTTGTCAAAATTTAAATCGAAAACAATATTTTCTCGAATTCCGTAAATTCATTTCCAATGCGCTCGATAGTCGTGTGAAGAACGAAATCTGTGTTTTTTTTTATAAATGGCTTTTTTTCCTTCTTTCCAGCACTCGTGTTCCCCGAACGTGTTCGTCCAGAACGTGTTCGTGGACACGCACGACCCGCGCTTCCCGTGGGTCGCCTTCTTCGCACTAACCCACATCAGGGCGGGCACGGAACTCACCTGGAACTACAACTATGACGTGGGTTCGGTTCCCGGGAAGGCGCTGTACTGTTATTGCGGCGCGCCTAATTGTAGAGGACGGCTGCTTTAAATAAATGTACCGGATGTAAAAAAGTTGCTGGTCAAAGTGGTATTAACATTTTTGGAATAGTGTGACGACCCTTATATATATTTTTAATACTTTAGCGTTCGATTATACACAGACTTTTCGATTCAATAGAATATACTTTAAGGTCCCTTGTTAATTATATTGATGTTGCGTAAAATAATTTCTAGCCAAAGTACAGCTCTTACGCTTGCTGACAAAAATATTATATTGATCTTGGAGATATTTCTCGTCCGATGAAGTATTGAAAACACAATCAAAACAGTTTTAACATGTTAAAAAAAATCATAGTCAGGTCTTCAAAAAACTTGAAACGGTTTTTAATTAATAAGGCAAACGAGCTACTATGTAATTTTTTTCTTCAAAAATAAAGCATACTAACCTTGATCCATTGTAGGAATATTTTTTGATTTTGATGTAATTTTAATTTAACTAATTTGTCATTTTGTCGCTTACGTTTTTAATTCCGAGGGAGTTCAAATCTACTCTCCTTGTTCTGCACGTTGCTGTGCCGCGTTTGTGTGAGTGCGAGACAAATACCTATTTCGGCCCGTCTATGGTTAGGCCTCTTAACATTTGTCTAAAACGTCACATTGCTGAGATAATTTCATTTTAATGTTGATTTTTCGAAATTTCGATCTTTTTCTTTAACTACTCGGTAATGTGATGCTTAAGCAAAAAATCTCAAAGAATACTTTTTATTACTATTTGTGTGTAGAAGCGTATGGTTTAGGTTTGATTGTACTTGTGCGCCGCGCTACTGTTAAAAATATATAAGTGTCGCCATTCACTATGCCAGGCTCCATACAAAAATGTTACATCTCCTTTTAGCACTGTATTTTTTTCACCTCTTTCAGTTTGAGAAAGTGAATGTACGCCACAAACAATAGTCATTTCATTATTTCTGACGGGAGTAAAAATAATAGCTGACCTAATTTTAGGGTGTGAACCTGCCCATGAAACTGAACAACTTTCCCCAAGTAACGTAGGTCGAAATATGACAAAAAGATTAGCCCTCACATACGATGGTTTCAGCGACTAGAGTCATTTTGTATGTCAGGTCCAAATTTTTTGATATTTCGACTTAGGTCGAAAGTTTCTAGGGGAAAGTGGTTCACTTTCATGGGTCTACCCCTCCCATACAAATTGACTCGAGCCGCTGACACCATTTGTATGGAAGGGCCACATTGTTTTTTTTCGTTATTCTACCTATGTTTCTTGGGGAAAGTTGTTCAGTCACATGTGTAGAATCACACCCTAAAATATGGTCAGCTATTTTTTTACACTCAATATGTTGTGAACGTAGTGTAACTTAGATAAAATCGACAACTTCTAGTATTATAAATCTAATGTAAGACTGTAATATTTAGACAGCAGATCTATTGTAGAATGCACCTAAGGGTAATTTGGTAGCAAAAACTTTTTAATCTGAAAGAGACAGACAACTTAAATTTAAGGTGTTAACAGACGTCCGCACCGGACTGTCAAATTGGTGCGCTCCCGACGAAATTCGATGGTGTGGACGCCGGTCCGCCGCACATTATTATTATTATTGAAGAGACAGTGTTGCCACAATGTTACAACAGTAACATTTTACGTTACTTTTGACCCTCTCATGTCGAGACTCTATAGTCCTGAGATAATGGTGAAACACATAATAATAATAATAAATCGGAGACCAAAAGGGAGATAAACAAATGTGCACAAAAAATAAATCTTTATTTACCACCAGTACAGTTACAAATTAAGTTTTTGTGGTCAAAATGTTACTTTTTGAGCCAACTTATGTTATTTTTGGCAAAGGGGCCGGGCAACACCAACTGCTAGTCCGGTGTTGTCTATGGTCGTCCGGTCCGGACGTCTGTTAGCACCTTTAGATGGCATCTAGAATCGAGCTCATTGGCAGCCATTACACGGTCAGTCCAGATCGCGATCCGTGATCGTGATCGTTGATCGCGATCCAGATTGACCGTGTAACGTCTTGGAATGACGGATCGCGACATCGGATCACAAATATCTAGATTTTTTGAAATCCATGATCGCGATCCACGGATCGCGATCCAGATTGACCGTGTAATGTGAAGTTTTGTCAATTTACGTCAGTCAGCGTTCGCACCGCGATGGAGTCGGACGAGTCGGACAATAGCGATGACATGTCTTCTGAAAAAGATTTCATTCTAACTGGAATGAAAAAAATAATAATAATATTTAAATAATTAATAAAATTAATAAAAAATAGTAATAATAATAAATAAATTAATTAATTAAATTAATAAATAAAAATAAATAATAATAATAATAGGGATGGGTGAATACCTTCAAAAGAAGAGAAAAATAAAGAAATACATAAAAATAATAATAATATTAATCATTATTAATTAATTAAATTAATTTTTATTATTAATTAATTATTTAATTACTTATTTTTTTTTAATTATTTCATTATTATTATTTATAATTTTGATTAATTATTGCTACTTTTTTCTTATCGGAAGCCATTTTCACTTGTTAACGCGTGTTAACTATATGGTAGCGAGCAGTGGACTGACGTGATCTGGAGTGAACGTCTAATGTCGTTTCAATCACACCAAGATCCATCAATCTGGCGTGATCCGTGACCTTGATCGGATCGTGATCTGGACTGACCGTGTAATGGCTGCCATTGGCTTTTCTAAACTGAAGTAAAACGCTTAAGGTGGTATGTTGAGCTCACTAGCGCCCCCCCCCCCAGGAAATAATTTTTTTGCGTCTAAAATATAAACATATTAGCATGGAGTAGTAATATAATATACTAATATTAGTAAATATTTTACGTTTTGCGAAAATCGGAAGTAATTCTTCATTTTGTAATGCATAAGGCAACTATTTATACTCAGTGTCAAAGCTTTGAATGTTGTTATGGCCAAAAGTGGCCACTTTTAGCAAGGTCGACATTCAAAGCTTGCTGGATTATACAACGTGTAACAGAAAGTGTATATGCATCGAGAAATGGGTGAATCTACCCATGAAACTGAACAACTTTCCCTAAGGGACATAGGTCGAATAACGAAAAAAATAATTTGGTATTCCATACATTATGCATCAGCTGATAGCGCATTTAGTATAGGAAGTCAAAATATTTTTTTCGTATTTCGACCAATGTTCCTTAGGGAAAGTTGTTCAGTTTCATGGGTAGATTCACCCATTTCTCGATGCATATACCCTTTCTGTTACACGTTGTATAATTCAAAAGCCCGATGGATTACTAAATGAAGAATTACTTCCGATTTTCACAAAACGTAAAATATTCAATTATTCACTTATATGAGACACAATAAATTTATTTCTTGGGAGGACGCTGGGGAGCTCATCGAACATGTTCTGTTATTTTACGTCATTTAAGCAATTTTACATGGTAGCACACATTGCGCGTCAAGTATCTTTCATTTTGTATCTCGCAGCCCGTTTAGTGCAACGCGTAATTCGTGTCATCGACGTGGATTCTCGGTTTGCACACTTTTTGACGCGAATTGTTGGGTTGCATTTTATTCTTTTGAATAAGTTTTACGCGGTTTATAAAATGCAGTCCGTAATTGGCGACAAATTTAATGCAAAACGAGAATCCACGTCCATGACACGAATTACGCGCTGCACTAAACGGGCTGCGAGATACAATATGAAAGATACTTGACGCGCAATGTACGTCGAGGTCATGGTGCCATTTTGTTTTTAATTAGAGTAGAGTTGTACCAAGATCAATTTTTTGCATAATCCAAATCGATTTTTTGTCTAGGATATTGTGAGTAAATTAGTCTAACATAACCTAACCAACAGGAAGGTTTTCTGTATAGCAGCTGCTCCTCTGCGGCTCGGTTGCTCACTTCGTTCGCTCCAGGGGGTCACTATGGAACCTAACATAACCTACTGTCAGCGATGTGGGGGTTAATAGAAGTTTTTTTTATTGCGGGGGGCTGCGCCCCCCGAGCCCCCCCTCGCGGATTACTTTATCTAAAATTTTCTATAAATGTCATGAGAATCGAGAAGTTAAAGAAATCGATAACAGAATTGCCAGCTATGAAAGTTTCACATCTCTAAGGAAAGGTCAATGACATACACGAATTACTCGCTGCACAAAACTTGCCGCGCTTTCTCGATGCGATCAGTAATTGAAGTTTCTTGAAAACACGGATTATTTGCTGCATTTTTCTTGTCGCGAAATACATTTTGCACATTTTCTGTCACCAATTACTCGAGCGCATCGAGAAAGTTCAGAAAATAACCCGCGACACAAAAAATGCAGACCGTATTTGGTGTCAAGAATGACACGAAATACGCTCTGCATTTTACGTGTTGAATTTTATTTCGCGCTCAAAGATTGACGCGTATTGTGTCCTCCCTTTTACATCAGTTTAGAAATGTCATGTGTTTGTTTGCTATCTCTCTCATATGTCAAAGTTGAGAAAGTGCCAGCGCTATCTTAAAATTTGTTTAGGAGAAGTGCCGCCAGAATCGACAGCAAATGCCATGATAATAGTACTGTAGTTATTTTTTTATATTTTATATAATGTAACATGCATATAGTTGCTCCCTGAATCTCTCAGCTTTGATGTTCATGAATCGTGCTTTGCCTCAGTCTTAGGATCGTATTTATAAATCGATCTCAAGATTGAGAGCAATATTAAGTATAGATTTGACAGTCCGTTTTGTACTGAAATGACATTTGTGATACGAATTCAAACTCGCTGTCAGTCTCAAGAGCTGATTATAAATACGGGCCTTACTTAGTCATACTTAATATCAGATCAAGGAATAAGGTATAAGTTGAAGTAAAATACTACACATCATAATATAAAGACGACCTATAAAACGAGCTATTAAATAAATAAATAATAAATACAAGGTTTTTATTCCAGAAACACAAATTTCCATATTATAATAAATTAAAATTAGGGTCAGTCATTCACATTACATTAAAAAAATAACAATAAATCGAAATAAAAAGAAATAAATACGGTGACTTCGAATCTTTTCGAATGCACTGCAGAAAAAAAAATGGGGTTGTTGCCCGTGAAGTAAACTGACAAGTGCCTACCTAACTCCTCGCCCTGCGGGCTCGGGCAGATAAAAATCTCGGAGAGAAATGACTTGATTTATATGCACTTGTGATATCTACTATTTGCGCCATCTATTGTGGAGTAGCAGAACTAAATCCAGAAGGAAAAGTACCTACGTGCATGTTTACCACAGATTACATAAGAGCGCGGCGGGGCGCCCTGGGGTACGTTCAGAGCCGCTCGATCGATCGAAATTTAACCTGGTTAAAAATTATACTGCCCGTTCAGAGACACCTGTCAGACGAAATTTTGACTAGGTTAATTTTTATCCGGCCCGTTCAGAGGCGCACCGGAAGTGAAGTTTTATCTGACAGCGGCTAAGGTGCACGTTCAGTGCGTCCCACTAGTATAAGATTCGATCGGTATAAATATCGAACTGGGTCGACTGAACGTACTCCTGAACGTACCCCTGGGGTACGTTCAGAGCCGCTCGATCGATCGAAATTTAACCTGGTTAAAAATTATCCTGCCCGTTCAGAGGCGCCTGTCAGCTGAAATTTCGACTAGGTTTATTTTTATCCGGCCCGTTCAGAGGCGCACCGGAAATGAAGTTTTATCTGACAGGTTTTGCGCGGGAACCGTAACGAATCACACGTATGGACTGAATTTCTGGCTTTCTAATTTAGTTTTTCGCGGTTATTATTGTGTTAGTGTAGTGGAATTAGCATAATAATGTGCCGGTAGTGAAAGACAATGTGGTGAAAGTAAGAAATAAAGTACAGAAATCCTATATAGGCTGCATGGGCTCACGCTCTTCGCCTTCCCAAACGGGAGAATAAAAAAAAAAAACAGAAAATAACCCGCGACACAAAAAATGCAGACTGCATTTTACATGTTGAATTTTATTTCGCGCTCAAAGATTGACGCGTATTGTGTCCTCTCGCGAATCTCGGGGGAGAAAAACTGGGAACTAAATGGCGCCACCAGCGAGTGTTCCTTTTTCCTGTGATTGGTCAGTAATCTATCAATGTCAATGTCAATATCAGTTTTGCGTCTTCTCATTGGTCTCTTTTGGAACACTCGCTGGTGGCGCCATCTGCAATTAGCTTTGCGTTCCTCCTCATTGGCTGTAAGCTGTAATTTGATTTGACAGCGGCGCCATAGCGTGTAAATAAATATTTAGATTTTCGCATTTTCGAAACTCGTTTTAATAAATTCAATTCAGTTCTGTGATATTTTTCAATGGAGGAACCAAACAATGTCATTATATGTTTGGATCTGGATATCGATGATACGTATGAGTATCTCGCTGGAATTTTTCCAAACGCCGACCCGCACTATCTTAGATGCACTGCAGAGAAATTTAAGACCGAAAGCGACATCAAGAACTTCGTCGAAGACAAGTTGAAGAGCCACGACTATCCGACACGCGAGCAGCAAAGAGCGAAGATAAAGGTGACCGAGGAGCAGCAGCGTTACTCAACTAACTTCACCATCGAGCACTTTCTTACTAAGTTTCCAGATCCGTTCAAGCACTTCGAGGACCCGAACAGGAAGTGCAACTACATTGTGACCGCCATCGAGTTCCTGAAGAGCGAATTCGGTCGCGTGAAGGTAGGAACTATTAACAGATTTTATCGGAGCACAAAGTTCAACATGAGCCTTGCCGCGAAAGAACTCAGACTCACGACGGAATTAAACCAAAACACACGTCGTCGACGTGACATTCCTACAGATGATATCCCGCTGCTACAGGAGATGGCATATGTGCGTCACCATGTGGCCATTCGGACGCACTTAGATTCTATCAAGCAGAAAGAGGCAGAGGAGTTTAATTCCCTGAAGGCTGCAGGAGGCTTGTGGACATGCGAGTGCTGCTACGACGACGAGTGCATGCCGTCTAAGTGCTCTACCTGTGATGATGCACACGTCTTTTGTAACTCTTGCATAGAAAAAGGCACTGACTCTAAGCTGGGGGATGGTGAAGCCCGTGTGCCTTGTTTTTTGGACTGTGGAAGCGAATTTAGTATCTCAACACTGCAAAAAGTCCTTCCTCCAACAAAATTTAACATTTTATTAAAAAAACGACAGGCGGCTGAGGTGATGGAAGCCGGTTTAGAGGGGTTAGTATGCTGTCCGTTCTGTGACTTTGCATCAATACCACCAGAAGAAGAGAAAGTCTTTAAGTGCCTGAACCCAGAATGCATGAAGGAGTCTTGTATGCTATGCAAAGAGCCAAATCATGTGCCATTTAAGTGCACAGAGCAGCAAGTAAAAGATAAGGCAAGGAAGTACATAGAAGAGAAAATGACCCAGGCCCTAACCCGCACCTGCTACAAATGCAAGAAGACATTTTACAAGGAGGATGGATGCAATCAAATGACTTGCACATGTGGAGCTAAAATGTGTTACATTTGCAATAAACCTGTAAAAGGTCATGATCCAAATCATTTCAGTGACAACAAGCCTATTCAAGGTAAATGTCCGCTGTGGACTAATGATAAGCAGTTAAATGCAGAGACAGCAAGAAAAGTGGACGAAGAAGCACGCAAGGAATTAATACAGCAAAATATCTATATTGACACTACTAGCCTTGTTCCTGCTCTACCACCACCAACAGCAAGACCGCACGTTAACATGACACACACTCAGATGGAACAACTAGCTAACAAGTTAGCAACCCGAGCTTTGAATGCAGGTCGCTTCAATTTACAAGGACAGATCCATCCAACAAACCGTAAACGTAAACATAATAGTGATTAATAGAATTAGATTGTTATTATGGTTGCGATTATAACCATAACCACAGTTGTTTATCATTAAAAAATTAAATATTTTACCTCAATATTTTAAAGCAGTTGCATGCTTCAAACATATGATCGCGGTAATAATCCCCTTCAAAATAACATGTAATGAAAATCTTAATACTGTTATTAAAAGTATTTTCTATCATTTTCGTTATGATTGTCGGAGAATTACTGTGCCATAATTTTATGTTTGATTGTTAATAATAATTATTTGTTTCTTTTCATAATCTCTCCTCTCGGAGGTTTTACTTGTCTCAAGGGCATTATTATTATTATTAGCCTATATTACTTTGTATAACAGGCTACTATAAGTTATTGTAATAAGTAAAACTACCTTTTAATAATAAGAATATGTATTTTAAATAATAAATAATAATGTCAGAGTCAGTGTTTTGCTTTTGCTGTGAACCATAACCATGATTAGATTACCAAATTAAGATGAATAAAATATTTAGCTACTTCCACAAAAGCGATGGTCACCAAATCCACTCAACACGTGTTTCGCCCCTCCACGGAGCATCATCAGGAGAATAGATCGTCCGGAGCCGACAGTAGCCGAGCACCGAGTGAGTCACTCGGAAAAAGCTAAATATTTTATTCATATAATTTGGTTATGATGTTCTTCTGCAAAATAACGCCTGATTCTATAAATTACTTATGATTAGATTGGTTATGGTTACTTCATATTATCAATTTGATAGTTAGGTACATTGTAAAAATAATAAAAATGTCCAAGGATAATATGGAGTATTATAATATTCTACGTACAACAGAGATTAAGTGCTAAGGGTAATATCTTTTTCCACTATAAAAATAATGGATATCACTTAAACACCTTAGCTTTAAAAGTAATATGACGCACTTTAAAAGTAATGCCTTCCACTTTAAAAATACTCAGCTTTAAAATTAATGCAACGCACTATAAAATTAATGGGCTCCACTGTAAATATACTCAGCTTTAAAAATAATAGCATATCAAATCAATGATAAATCACTTAACTTTTTATCGATTTCTGCTCTCCATCAAATCCGTGAAAATAACCTATTCGAGCTAGGCGCAACTGGAATTTAATTACATTCCGTTTCACTTTATTCTGTAACAAATTCTACTGAAAACAAAACTGAACGCAATTTTATGGCCTATTCACACCAACGTACAAACGTCAAATAACTGCTGCGGACTAGTGCCACACACAGGCAGGTGCCACTCAGTGCCACCATAAAAAAAAAACGCACCTTCACTCAGTGTCACAGTTAAAGGCATTTATTATTTTTAAAGTGGAAAACATTAGTTTGTAGTGTAAAAAATTGTTGTTAAAGTGAAAATATTAAATTATAGTTGTTTTATTATTCTATAGTGCAAGCCATTATTATTAAGCTGCTTCCATTTAATTTAAAGTAAACTAAAATACATCCCAAGTGCTAATACATCAGTTTATGACACCCGTGAATACCCTTGTGAGAATGGGGAAAGGGAATTGATATATCTGCAGATTTCCATGCGAACTTCAATACAGCGTTTCAGGGTTTCAGGACTTTTGTATCCTAGCAATAAGTCCATGGTTGTATCCATATTTATTTATCCATATCTTATTGTGGCGCCATCTATGCGCCGCGGAAGTTACTTTCATCTGTTATCTCGCCAAATCTTTGCCGTGCAGTAGTTTGTTGTGCGTGTAGAGCGCTGCGGGGTGGGCGAATGTCGCGGGACAATTTGAACACGTTAGAGGTCGCTCGCCTGTGTGTGTGCGGATATGGGTGCGCAGGATCGACAGCGTCTGGAACATTTCAATCTGATTATGATTACTTACCTTACTATCTGGAAAAAAATTGCTTACAAAAACATAGATTTTTTTTTAAAGTAAAAACTTCTTTAGCGGCGTTGTGCACATTTTGGAATGGGTAAAAAATGATCAGACTCCTGACCTCTGGTCACACACGGTCTAGATCTAGACGCAAGATCAGGGATGATAGTAACAGAGTCGACGATAGTACGAGCTCACCCAGAACATTTCTGTCATTGCACTCTCAACTCAAGCACCAACAAACACAGCATATGTTCTGGAAACGATCCTCACTAGCTAAATTTGGCAAAAATAGGATTTTTGACTTTCTGACTACCCCGTAATGGATACAGGCATAACAATGAGGGAAATCGGATAAGAATACGACTTAACTAAAATTATTGCCGTCCTTATCTGTTCTCTCATGAGAAAATGCGTGCGTGCATGTGTGTAATGTGAGTGTGCGTACGTGCGCGCGTGTGTACGTGCGTGTGTGTGTGTAGTTATGTACCGACCGTGAATCCCTTCCCGCAGTGGTCGCAGATCTTGTCTTTGGGCGGTCGCTTCTTCTCATGTACGAACTCCTTGTGCCGCACAAGACTGCGCGCGTTCTTATACACCTGCGAATAACATTAAAAAAATAACGGGCGTTCTGAAAACTATAGGTCGAACGTCTGCAGAATCTATGTATCCGCTTTATCTTTGGTTTACGGAAGTATGACCACGTATCTTCCTATAGATCCCAGCTTCAATGGCTGCCAATATCCCGTAGGAGGGAGGGACTGCCATATCCTTTCTCTTCTTTACTCCATCATTTCCAATCCTTATCCTTCCTTACCTTAACCTTTTCGCCGCCAAGCAATGCAAACAAAAAATTGCCACCAGCGCCACGCCAATTTTCGAAACAAATCAGACTTTTCTTATTTTATATTACAAATCGAATACATATCTAAGAGCAAAAGCATAGTAGAAAGAGGGGGAAGTAGGCTATCTCCGGCCGAATCCGCGATATAATTGCCTACTGTCTCAGGGTTGTCACTTTAAGCTAAATTTTAATTCAATGTCTATAAATTGGCAAAGGTCGGGAAGTTGTTTTTTTTACTTGTATTATCTGGGTACAGGGTTTGAAAGATCGGTTTTACCTAAACGATGATGAAACCTTTTACAATCAAAGAAAGAGCGACGGGCCAACTGACGGACGGCGCGGGGCGGTGATGAGCACGAGTAAACAGTAGGTTACTGGTTACTGATAGATGGTACTGTCAACCAATTCATTAGTTTAAAGCCCGGCACTTGCCAAATATAAAAACTCATCTCTGAATAACTGATTCAATGATCATTAGTCAATAAAGTTCAACAAAATGGTTTTCCTAACAAATACTCATTTTTTGTAAAGATACAGAGCAGTATTATTTATGAAAAAAGGGATTGCATTAATTTCGCGGTGCCAAAAAGCCGTGACGCCCGCGAACCTCGTACGGAGTTAGCCCCGACTGGCGCACGGAGAAACCCCGCGAGATTTTGTGTTAGTGTGCGTGCAGCGGCGCATAGATACTATGGCGCGCACATACAAGCCGCGCACGGTGCGTTTGTATGAAGATAACTTACTTCCCCCTCTTTCTACTATGGCAAAAGTTTATAAATCAAAGTAGAAGGTACAAAAAATAAAATATGCGAAATGAATACACGATACAGTTTTAAAATTGCCAGTTATAACATAAATCTGTGTCTACTTTGTGTCGGCTATAGCCGTCAGTGGCGCTGAGGGCAAGTCGCGAGCTGTCGTCTATAGCCGTCAGTGGCGGTGAAAAGGTTAAAGACCGCTTCATTTTTCACTCCTCTACTTTGGTGCGTAATCTGCGCTCCAGAAACAGTCTCACCTTAAACCTACCCTCCCAAGACAGATTTTTACGAAAAGTCTTTTACGGTAGGTACAAGCAATAAAACTGGAATTCCTTGCCCGAGAATGTTCGACGAGCACCGTCTATCGAAACGATTAAGGAACAAACGAGAAAATTCTATCTAGGTATTTCATAATCATAATATATGTGTAACAGTCAGATACATAAGTATCTTATAAATATATGTAGTGATATTCTATCTACCCACTTTTCAGATATAAAATGTTAACAATAAATAAATAACATACAAATGACCCTGTCATTATGTAGCATTATAGTATGTATTAGTTTATCATAAGATATACGCATCAGTTTATTTTATTGAAATATTTATTTAATAGTGTGTTATATAGTGTAGTGTGAATGGCGACCCTTATATTATACAAAAATCTTTCGGCGCAGACCTAAACTATTCGATTCTACACGTAAATACAAGGGTCACCATTCACGGTATGCCAGGCTCCATAAAAAAGGTAAAATCCCCATTTGACACCAGGGTTCATCGACTAGAAAAACCCACTTCATAAGAAGACGAATAACCGCGTACCTTTGAGCAGTGTCGGCACCGGTGGGTACTCTTGTTCAGATGTATGAAGTCCACGTGCTCTTGTAGCGCCGACCGCATCAGAAACTTGTCACCGCACTTGTCGCACGTGTACCTCACAGAAAATATAAAATAATTCACATCTGAAGGTATTAATATAAATCTAATATTAATATAATATTAGATTCAACTTTCGTAAGGTGTAGAGCTCGCTTCGCTCACGTTACGTATTGGTTCAACTTTCATGAATGTCCGGGGGTTTCGAGTTTTTGTCCTGAACTTGATGCTAGCATAATAAACTATAGGCTTATCATAATTATGATAAGCCTAAGTTTATTAATGTTCATGTTTTAACTTACTTCCAATCAGACCTATTAAGATGGTTGGAATGCGTCAAGAGATGGTGTCTCAGCGTGGAATTACACTTGAAGTGCGTGCGGCAAGTCTCGCAGTAAGCGCCTCTCGAGCGATGCACGGAGGTGACATGCGCGCGCAAGCCGGACTTGGCGGTGAAGGACTTGTTGCACTCAGTGCACGAGTACACGCGTTTCGTGTCTTTGTGTTGCGTTCTGGAATATATTAGCCTTAGTTGACATTTTTCTTCCGACGAAACCATCACAAAAACAATCGGTGACTTTATTAACCTTTTATAGAGGCTACGAACAACCCGATCAACCCTAATGTCAACAATCGGTGACTTTATTAACCTTTTATAGAGGCTACGAACAACCCGATCAACCCTAATGTCTTGGACGAAAATATCTAATGTCAACAATCGGTGACTTTATTGACCTTTAATCGAGACTACGTACAACCCGATCAACCCTAATGTCAGAGGTTTTTAGACACGAACATATAATCACGCCTGTGTCCCTAACGGGGTAGGCAGAGCGTCAGAGACTTTGTCTGCTTGACTTAGGTCTGCCTGAGATTTTAAACCGTCTATAAGTTTGTAAGGTAACATGGTTATGTTACGATTTTATAAAAAACTGACGTAGTGCAATGTTAACTATCATAGAGAGCAACCGGAATCGATGTGATTTAGCCTGCATTGTCCTAATCAAAATGAAGTATATCAACTTCGTGTCACCCTCGTGAAAATCGAACCCAGGACCTCCGGATCGGGAGCCTGAGGGTTCAGTCTAGTGGAGACTTGGTGTCAGTAACGAATGCTAAAAAAAACTCACAGAACGTGCACTCTGAGGCCCGAATTGCTGACGAAACTCTTCCCACATACGGCGCAGCGCGGCTTCTCTTTGTGCTTCACGCGATGGTAGCGATACTTGCGATTCGAACTAAAAAAAATAAGTATTATACATACATATAATCACGCCTTTATCCCTAATATGGGGAAGGCAGAGCGTAAAAGACCTAAACATAGATCGTTCCGGCACGTCTGACAAATCTTGAGGGTTATTTCCAGATGGATTTGTATATTGCTATAGTGACAGGTTGTCAGCCCATCGCCTATATTACAATACTGAAACCCTCGAATCCGTTAGCTGATTTTTACAGCGAGCGCGGGATATGCAGCTGGCACATTCTATGTTTTTCTCACACTCCCAGTCCAGCATGATTGCGGGTAAATGACGGGTTCAGTCAACGAAGCTGAACAACTTTCACTAGGAAATTCTTTCAGGTAATTAAAAAAAAATACTTTCCCATACAGAGTGAACACTTCGATCAGACAATTTGTACGGAAAAAAAAAAACTCCTGAAAGAATTTCTTTGTGAAAGTTGTTCAGTTTCGTTGACTGAGCAACCCCTATCTTATCAGTTTCTAGTACTGACCCTTTAACTTTTTTTTTCTTGGAATGGGTTAGCTCAGGAGCCGTATTTTTGAATCGCTCGAATCGTATTTCGCATACGAAAGAGTAACTTTCGCATGCGATTTCCATACAATTTTGCGCGCGAAAGTTGCTCTTTCGCATGCGAATTCGATTCGAGTGGTTCAAATATACAGCTCCTGGAGCCGTATTTTTGAACCACTCGAACGCTAATGCGCATACGAAAGAGCCACATTCGCATGCGAAATTCCAAAATCACTATTTTTGAACATTCATACGTATACGAATCCTGCAACGAGTGGTCTAAACCACTCGTTGTATTTTCTACTACTCGAAACTCAAGTACTCTGTGGTCGCGGAAGTGAGACAGACAATCATTTGACAAGTGACACTTTAACTTTTTAATTTACTTGAATTTACGTTCCGTTTCTCTGCGATTCATTACCGGTTTTTGTAATCAAAGATTTTTGTTAGTGGCGGTGGTGGTATAGTAGGTATATTTCTGCGTAGAAAGGAAACAAGTTATGGGATTAGACTTTATTGGCAACACAGATTTCTACTGATTCAAAAATACGTAAAAACGTGTGTGATAGAAATTAATTTCGTGCACGAAGGAATTTCGTATGCGCTTTCAGTTTTCGATTCGAACGGTTCAAAAATGCGACTCCTGGACTCTAGACACAAAGGTCAGCGATGACCGTGAGAGAGTCGACGATGGAGCGAGCTAACCCAGAAGACGCCTCGAAGACACTCGATGTTCTGTAGTCATTTTGCTCTATATAATGCTCCATACACGCGTTTAAGGTGTCCTCTGTGTTTCGGAAGGCACGGTACTCACTCAGTGTTAAACCCGCACAGCTCGCAAGTATATTCTGTAGTGATGGCGCCATGTTGCTCTTTATAATGCTCCACACACGCGTTTAAGGTGTCCTCTGTGTTTCGGAAGGCACGGTACTCACTCAGTGTTAAACCCGCACAGCTCGCAAGTATATTCTGTAGTGATGGCGCCATGTTGCTCTTTATAATGCTCTACACACGCGTTTAAGGTGTTGTACCGCTTTAGACATTCCGCGCACTCGTATCTGTTGAAAAAGAAAACATATTTTAGAGGATTTTTTGCACTCAGGCAGGATTCGAACCTGCTACTCTGGAATGCCGTTCCATTGAGCGACGTTAGCGACATCTAGTCGTGAAGTTTAAGAACTACATGAACCGGCATTCCAGAGTCGCAGGTTCGAATCCTACCTGAGGTGGATGTATTATTTTCTTTCTTTCTTCGTATTATATAAAATCCATATTTAATATTATAAGTGCGAAAGTGTGATTGTTCATCCTTCTTTCACGTCGTGTGATTTGTATGGAAATAATTTGTTTTTTTTTTCATAACCCATAAGTCGTCTCACTGCTTATGCTGGGCAAAGGCCACGAAAACAGCTCACTCCTAAAATATACCTACTGCGTACTCCTTTTGAAAAGAATTAAAAAATTTGCAAAAAAAAAGTTGCCATACAAAAAATTGAAAATCTAGGGTGAGCTTTTTCGTATGGAGACAAAAAAAAACATGGTCTATTTTTTTCTTACATAGAACATGGGGGTTTTAAGCGAACGCAATACTTTTTAGGGTTCCGTACCCAAAGGGTAAAAACGGGAACCCTATTACTGAGCCTCCGCTGTCCGTTCGTCCGTCTGTCTGTCACCAGGTTGTATCTCATAAACCGTGATAGCTACAGAGTTGAAATTTTCGTAGAAGATGTATTTCTATTGCCGCTATAACAACAAATACTAAAAAACAGAATACAATAAATATTAAGGGGGCTCCCATACAAAAAACGTGATTTTTTTGCTCGTTTTTGTAGATAATGTTTCGGAGGCTGTGTCTCATGAACCGTGATAGTTAGATAGTTGAAATTTTCACAGATTATGTATTTCTATTGCCGCCATAACAACAAATAAATACTAAAAACTGGCCAAGTGCGAGTTGAACAACAGATATGATTTTGTTGCCATTTTTAATTTTTTTGTATAATTGATGGTACGGAACCCTTCGTGCGCGATACCGACTCGCACTAATATTTTATAAATATTTTACATCTGTGCTTATCTTGGTGTTGGTGTTTATTTAATAATCCTCACCTCTTAAAATGTCGTCTGCTATGCTCTCTATAAGAGAACTCTGTGTTGAGAACCGATCTGCACAGCCCACACACGAAACTGCCATCTTTCTGTAAAAATAAAAACAAGGATAATGTACCCTCGTCCAATCCCATAGATCAGGTAGCCATCATCTCCGTAGCCTTATCCCGTATCTCACGCGGTCGGGTACCTAATCTAGGGGATTGAACGAGGGTACTGTGTTTTACACAGAGCGACTGCCATCTGACCTCCGCAACCCAGAAGGGAAACCAGACCCTATCCTAGATCAGGCTTTTGCCAGGTTAGTGGCCAACCCAGTTGTCAGAGTTTTCAAGCCGCCAATGCTAAGCAATGGCCTCTAACATGGCTTAACGACTAATATCTACGATAATAACCGGGACCAACGGCTTAACGTGCCTTCCGATGCACGAAAACGCTCGATTTGTTATAACACTACCGGTCACCCATCCATGGCCTGGCCACGGCGATAGTTGCTTGACATTCGTTATCGGAATGAATAACCATTTGACCAACGAGCGCTTCTAGATTAGGTAGGTAGTCGGCTACGACTACGCGCGACCCCGTGAATACCTACGGGAAAAGGCTAGGGAGATAATGGGCCCGATTCGTAATCATCCCGACTTAACTAAATCTCAACTAAAATTATTGCCATCCCTTTCTATTCTCTCATGACAGAGTGTGACAGGTATGGACTTATATTAGTTAAGTCGCGTATTTTGCAACCACGAATTGCTACCAATGATGATCATTCTGTGCTGTGATACCTACTGACCTGCAGATGACGTTTCTCCATGTGCTCTTTCAAAGTGTCCTCGTGGTCGAAGCCGACGATGCAATCATCGCAACGGAACGGAAGCTTTAGGAACGCCTATGAACAGGTTAAATGTCAAAATTGTAACCACAAAACATAACAAGACAAAATATATTTAAATATCCTTTCTTTTGACATGACAACTTCTAATAAATAGATGAACGCCGGCTGCACGCACGAAAAAGGATGACGCAATGTAACGTTACGCGCATTGTCCCGTTACGCTCGAGCCGAAGCCATACAAAATAGTGATAGTTCAATAAGAATGATTCAATTTTATTCAAGTCCCTGGCACAAAAAACATTTTGGGAAATTAACTTTTTAAGAAATCAAATTTTTGGGAACTCAACATTTTTGGAAACTGAAACAAGTGAGAATTTAACTCTATGGTCCTAAAGGCATAAAAGTATGCAAATCTTTTCATCAATGTTTTGTTTTGTTATGACGTTGTCACGTTAAAATATCGTCCGTAAATTTGTTTACTTTGGCAAAATTTCAACGTGTCGGTTTAGAGGGGTATTACCCGGCCGATCGGGCCCGATTTGATATACATTGCTGCTTAGCTTCAGTCGTTTTTCAATTAAGACTCGTGGACAAGCAATGTAATGTCAAAACGGGCCCGATCGGCAGGGATGTGTAATCGCTGCTTAAGGAGTAAAACGTCATCTGCAGGTCAGTAGGTATCACAGCACAGAATGATCATCATTGGTAGCAATTCGTGGTTGCAAAATACGCGACTTAACTAATATAAGTCCATACCTGTCACACTCTGTCATGAGAGAATAGAAAGGGATGGCAATAATTTTAGTTGAGATTTAGTTAAGTCGGGATGATTACGAATCGGGCCCATTATCTCCCTAGCCTTTTCCCGTAGGTATTCACGGGGTCGCGCGTAGTCGTAGCCGACTACCTACCTAATCTAGAAGCGCTCGTTGGTCAAATGGTTATTCATTCCGATAACGAATGTCAAGCAACTATCGCCGTGGCCAGGCCATGGATGGGTGACCGGTAGTGTTATAACAAATCGAGCGTTTTCGTGCATCGGAAGGCACGTTAAGCCGTTGGTCCCGGTTATTATCGTAGATATTAGTCGTTAAGCCATGTTAGAGGCCATTGCTTAGCATTGGCGGCTTGAAAACTCTGACAACTGGGTTGGCCACTAACCTGGCAAAAGCCTGATCTAGGATAGGGTCTGGTTTCCCTTCTGGGTTGCGGAGGTCAGATGGCAGTCGCTCTGTGTAAAACACAGTACCCTCGTTCAATCCCCTAGATTAGGTACCCGACCGCGTGAGATACGGGATAAGGCTACGGAGATGATGGCTACCTGATCTATGGGATTGGACGAGGGTACATTATCCTTGTTTTTATTTTTACAGAAAGATGGCAGTTTCGTGTGTGGGCTGTGCAGATCGGTTCTCAACACAGAGTTCTCTTATAGAGAGCATAGCAGACGACATTTTAAGAGGTGAGGATTATTAAATAAACACCAACACCAAGATAAGCACAGATGTAAAATATTTATAAAATATTAGTGCGAGTCGGTATCGCGCACGAAGGGTTCCGTACCATCAATTATACAAAAAAATTAAAAATGGCAACAAAATCATATCTGTTGTTCAACTCGCACTTGGCCAGTTTTTAGTATTTATTTGTTGTTATGGCGGCAATAGAAATACATAATCTGTGAAAATTTCAACTATCTAACTATCACGGTTCATGAGACACAGCCTCCGAAACATTATCTACAAAAACGAGCAAAAAAATCACGTTTTTTGTATGGGAGCCCCCTTAATATTTATTGTATTCTGTTTTTTAGTATTTGTTGTTATAGCGGCAATAGAAATACATCTTCTACGAAAATTTCAACTCTGTAGCTATCACGGTTTATGAGATACAACCTGGTGACAGACAGACGGACGAACGGACAGCGGAGGCTCAGTAATAGGGTTCCCGTTTTTACCCTTTGGGTACGGAACCCTAAAAAGTATTGCGTTCGCTTAAAACCCCCATGTTCTATGTAAGAAAAAAATAGACCATGTTTTTTTTTGTCTCCATACGAAAAAGCTCACCCTAGATTTTCAATTTTTTGTATGGCAACTTTTTTTTTGC